>JAHZMV010005813.1:0-11586 GCA_027743765.1 Coecobrya sp. COE2
TTCAGTTTTCAATAAAGACTTTCTGAACTTGATAAACCATCTGCCAGAGTTACAACCCGGTATGATTTCGGAAATATCAAGTTTGATTTCCTCAAGATATTTTCCAGCTAGACGATATTTTATCTACATATTTTCTTCCTCCTTCCTAGCCATTCCACCTGGAGCTTTTTTTATTCCATTTCTGTTAACTTTTGACCCTTACCAGTTGATATTTGGCACTAGTTATTTTGTCAAATTTTTAGCAGGACTGTTGTATCTCTGCACGTCTTCCTATGCTGGGTCATTAATACTATCAGTGCTGCTTTTTATAATTGCAATTCTCGAAGGTGTTCAAAAATTTTCTGCAACATTATATTCAAGAACTTTCTCAAAACTTGGAACGTGGAGTAATCTCGGTCAAACTAACTAGTTTTACAAAGTGCTATAATGATTTTAGAAGGTTGTGCATCTTTTTGGACATCTATAATCAACTCTTCTGTGGGATTACTACAATGTGTATTTCTGTAGGGGTGTTATTGGCAACTTGTGGGGCGTACAGGACAATAAAAATGTTTGGTTTGTTGAATATTTTCGGATATTTAGTATTCCCTACCGTGACAATTGTTGTAGTTTTGGCATCAATAATGCGTGTTCGGTAAAAAGCTCGAATTCAAAAAGTTCGAACTACATAAATCTCGAAAAATATTGACCGAATGCAAATATCTCGAATTTGTAAAAGGACCAAAATCATAAATACCGAATTTGCATAAAACAGTCAAAATGTCATCGTGGAATATTGAGAATTCTTGTAGAATGAACTATTTGCAGTTTTGCCATCACTTACACACCGTAGTGTTACTACGGTTCTACGGTTACAGTTACGGTTACTACGGTGCACACACCGTAGTAAAAGGAAATGGCTCTGAGGACGAATAACAGTTTTTACTTAAGGATATACCTGGCAAAAATCGAACAATCGAATCATCTTTGCAACAAAGTCAATGCTTCAGGTATTAATTTCTACTCTACTTCAAATTTGTGTTCATAATTATTCTACTTAAAAGGCCACTGACTACCATATCAAGCCATACTTGAAGATATTTTTTCATCTGGGAGCAGTCGAGGATTCCAACCTGGATACATCATTTCAGATTTCGAATTAAGAATCATAAAAGCATGCAGAGAGATGTATTCGTATGTACATATTTCTGGTTGTCTGTTACATTTATGCCAGAGTGTATATAGAAAAGTACAATAAAATGGACTAGCGACCTTTTATGCAGAAAACAGAACGCGATTCATGGAAGTTGGTCTTCGTGAAAAACGAAACAAACAGTATTGCCAATTAGATGATGGGCTTGAAAAAATTGTATCGCCTTACAACTCTTGTTTTGGAACAATAGCAACCTGTAGTATGTATAATTATTTGGATTAATTTGTAAATTGTATTGGTCCTGTTATACAATTAAAAAATTCGATCTATTTTCCCTTCGGAAAATTTTCCTTTTCGGTCTTTAATATTTCGGTATTCGTTCCGTCGGTATACTTACCATTCGGTCTTTATTTTTCGAGCTTTTTACCTAAGACCCAATAACGATATCATACTTGGCCAGTTTGCCTTACAGAAATGCTGTTAGATTTAATCACTTTTGGAAATTGACTTTAAGGAAACGTGAAGATAGACAACGGCTCAGGTCGTGCAGACTGATTGGTGTATATGAGGGACCTTACGGTTTGGTAACGGCAAATCTTGGATTAATAGTTTGCAATGATGTGATAGCAAATACGACTTCCTTACTCGTGATTTCTAGAATATAACCATTTTAAAGTGAATTTGCTGTTTCATCAAACCCAATATATCAGATTCTCATAAATAGCAAAGTAGCCAAAATTGTGTATGTCATTGTGGATTGTTTAAAAAAATATAAGTATGGCAATCAAAATATGTAATGGAAACGTTTTTCTTAATTTACTTTTTTAGCGTCATGCTACATGGCAAATAGCTAACTTACGCATTCCAAAAATGTATAATACATCGTGTGTTTCGTTTCATCACGTGCACATAATAAAGTGAGAATAAGGAGTTTTGAGAATTTTAATTGCACGTTTACATTGCTGTATTATTTATTTTTAATTAGGCACGTTAGCAGTTTAAATATCTTACAATAATGCAGTACAATTTTTGATTTCAAATATCAAGTGGCCAAAGAATGGTACATCTTTTGGAACTGAGCCATTGTTCAGAATTATATTTTCAATGATAATATTGTTCCTCATATAAGTACATCACTCACCGAGATTTGTAGATAGATTGTTATAAATTATTGTTAGAATTTATTATTTATCATTTTTGCTGGTTTTTAGCTGAGCCAGTATCTATTATTAAAACATATAAAAGAAAACAAAACAATTGGTGTAGACTGCCATCAGTCAAATTATGTCCGTTACCTTCCTGTTTCATTGTTCGGTTTTGGAAGTTTCTCAAAAATTTAAATGTGAGTTTAAAATAATAAAGAGTAATCTATTTATTGAGATCTGTATTTTTGCATTCCCACATTTACCACTTCTAATTGTTTATGTTACTTCAGCGGATTACTGATGAATAAATATCAGAATAGATTAATTATTTTACTCAAATAAATGACGCTATAAAAGTCCGAAAATTATTTCCTCTGAATGATCTGTTTGTATTTAATAGCAAAAGTAAAAATAACAGAGTATCAAATTGTCCATGGACAGTGTCCATTGTCCACTGTCCAGTGGGTAGTGGACAATGGACAGCTTACATTAGACGCAATGCATTGCTTATGGGCTGTCCACTATTGTCCACTGTCCAATAAAGAAAATGGTGGACAAAATGGACATTTTCCACTATCCACTATCCAATGGACATTTATACTTTGAAAAATAAACAATAAAGTAAAAACCTGGTTTTTAAATATTCATAAAATTATTATATTAACAGAATAAGCGTAATTTCAGTTCCCAACTTACTTACAATAGGAATGGTTATACACTTAGAGAGGAAATATGAATAATATAGTAGTGGAGGGAAGTGAGATGCATACATTAGTGACTGACTATCTATATATATGAATACCCATATCGTAGTACTAGCAGTGAACCTGTCAACTAACCAACGGGCTCTAGTAGCTTTATGCATTGACTCACTGGAGGACTTGTTTTATGTTCGTTATGTGTATAGTTGTACGTGTTCTCCTGTTATATGTGGCATCTATGAGTAAACGCGATTTAACGCAGTTAAATCAGAATAGTGCCAAAAGTGCCAAATTAAGATCGAAAAAATGACTGCAGTAACCATGAATAGCAATCCAAGTGACGACGACGAAGAATCTCACAATGCTTGGGTATTTTATAATCTCACAGGCGGTATTTTATCCTCACCTCATCATCATCATCAAAATCAAAATAACTTAACCAATCGTGTGGGCTAACTTGTCGGCAGTTATCCAACAAAAGTAAGAAGAGGGGTTCCAGAGGAAGCGACAGCGGAAAAGAGTGTTACGGAAAAGTAAGCGATTTCCAACGAATTTATATTTCCATCAGAGATCATCATCATCTCGCTAAAGCTAGCATTCCTCATAAACATCCAATACCTCAGTTTTCATACTCACCACAACCGGCAGTTACGTACGTCTTATTAAATATGTAGTTGCCTTTATTTTAAGGACGCATTCGACAAATATGCCGTGAAAAAACTTTTTAACATATGCATAATTTTGGAGAATGATTCTGTGGAAACGAGAACACAGTGAAGGCTGCGGGCATGGGAAATGATTGTATTTTATGCCGAAACGTTTGGTTTAGTGACGGCAACTCTTGGATCACATCGTACATTCTCACATATCTAGAAGATTCCTGTTCCATCCTATGAGCAGATATGATCAAATAGTAAAATAAAGAATTTCTCCTCTAATAATCACTATATAAACTAATTTGATCAGCATTTAAAATTAAAGTTGAACAATCAGTTAGCATTCTGGCATTAAATGTTTTCTTTGAACTTTTTTTCTAATTTAAGGTAAACACAGAAATGAATATTTAAAAAAGATGAGCAAATTCGGATAATATTTATAATGTGAACATAAAACCATTAAAAATACTTCCACATGTTATAAAATATAACAACGTTCTAGCAACTCACATACATTATATGTTTAGTTGGCTGGTGAAGCTACTAGAATAGTCATTTTAAAGTAAGTTTGAGTCTTGAACATGAAGTAGAAATATGTTCTCCCTAAATTATTCATGTTCACGTGGAAAGTATTTTCATGGTTTCGTAATATGACAAAGTCAACTTGAAACTTGTTTTATTAAGAATGCAGGGTGCTAGTATGTCTTTAGAGAAAATGGATGGTATTTCCTCGCCAAGTTTCAAATTATTTTTCTACTTTATTTGATTTAAATTGTATGCTTACACGTGTGCATTTTTGCTATGGGTTGGGTAGTGTAGGCGGAATGTCATGAAAAGACTAATACCAAGGAAGGAGTTGCGGAGATATTCGGCTCAATATTGGAATGATAGCATTATATTTCTGACTACGAAAAAAGAATTGGGCATAAAATATTTAATTTATTGATATCCCTCTGGATTATAATAATTCCACCTGTAATCAACCAATACAATACTGGGAAACCGAAGTCAGTTTACTAGTTAGCTTATTTGGCTTCTTTAAGATAGACTTAACTTGCTTTTCTCTATACGTATTCAGCTAAGAATCTACTTCTCTGTACACCAACCACTAAGAATTGATAATATTTGTTATCAAAAACTGAGATAAATCTTGCATAATTATCAATATGGGACTAGGGCTATTTGAAGAGCACGCGTTCCGTTTTCTTTTCAAATCTTTCTTCTATTTGTCTGAATATCCTGTTCGGTGGGATTACAAAAATTCAAAACTGGTTGCAAACTATCCTGCTAAAAAATGGATTCCTTTCGGCATGCACGTAATATCAACACAGATAATCTGCTGGCTAACAATCAGCGTGGGAATTGTATTTGGTGTATTAAGCCCAAGAGAAAACTTCAGTCGTGTTCACCTTTTAATAATGATACTGGTTTGGATATTTGGTAATGCATTATCAATAGTAGTGATCGTGGCTGTCCGAAACATACACGCCATCATATCCGTGGTGAATGAACTAATCAAAACTGCAGATGCAATAGAAAAAGGTAAACCGCATAGTTTAAAAATTGCAATACAAATTTTAGTGTTTCACAATGTTTAAATTTATTTCCAGAATTTCGAATAAACAAAATGACACAATTAAACAACGGGATATTCGACACCAGCTTTATGTTGCTCTTTGTGGTTGTTCCATGCGTAGCAGGTTTTCCGTTCTTCTCGTCCGTTGTCTCTGTTCTCTGTGATGTCGACAGTTTCTACTTTATTGCGGAAGAACTACTTCCAGATGCAAAATATCGAAGCCTAGAAGCAACCTTCTACTCTGGTGCTTGTCGTTTTATTTTGATTTACTTTGCATTTTCTGAGTTTTGCAGAACTTCAGGGTTTGCAATATTTTTAGTTTTCGTTTGTCTTGACAGGGCCGGACGAATACTTAAAGTATTGCTGGCCAAGGTTAAAGAAACGGGTATATTCTGCAAATATTACAATTGCTGCATATTGATGGTAAGCAAGTTATAAGACGTTATCCACATGCTTGTGTATATCGCTATGACTATTGGATTTTGGTCTCTAATAATTACTTTCTGGGTGTCTGTAAAATGCTCTTCTGGTAGTATTGGCGCCAGTATTTATTTAGCATTTCTTTTAGTATATTGCTTTCTACTTGCAACTCATGCAATAGGTCTGCCAATGATTTGTTCAGATGCCGAAATGGCCACCCATGTCGTTTTACTGCATAGACTTAGATCTATATTGGTTTATTCAAGAAGAAAGACTAAATGGCACAAGATTCAAGTGATGCGAACCAGAGCTGTAGCGCCGGTTAGGATTAAGTACGGTCCTTTTTGGTATCTTGGCAGGGAATTCTTAGGAGATTATACCTGGCTTATAATTTTACGGAGCTTTGACTCCATACTGCTTATCGATTTTAAATAATCAATTATAATAAAGTTATTTTTTATGTACTGCTATGTGTAGTGGTGAATTCTTATGCACATTGATTGAAATCGTATTACGATTATGAATTTATCCCAATAATTTAAAAAATATATACATTAATAAAACTATTCCATGTACATTTCATTCCATGTATTAAGCGAGAGCTTCCGTAACTTGTTTTCATTCACCGTTATTCCCAACTTTTCAATCATGGGTTCGTTTACGTATTCCAATATCTTTGGCTGTAAAAGGAATACTGCGATGGCATTGGGTGGAATTTGCCCCCTAGAATATCCCAGTTTAAATAGTGTCCAAACCCGTTCAACTTAACAGATTTCTGGGATGGTAGGGACATTCTAATATTTTCGAAAATTCCGAAACTTTGTTTCAACAAATATTTCTTACAGAAATTGACATCCTTATTTTGCACGCATTTTCTGGCCAATGATGCACTTTGGAGCTTCGCTCCAAGTACACATTTTAGTGCTCAGATTTTGGACTTTAAAATGGGCAAGGTTGGAACATTCAACTTTTGATTGCTTGGCCACCCCGGAGAATTAAGTTGACGGCGAATTTTTCTTTATATTTAATGGTATCGTTTCCATCTCCAACCTCGTTACAGTGCAAGGACATTTCGGGTGTTTTTATTGTCATAATGATTTTAAAGGCACATAACTAACCAATATTTTGCATATCATCAATTTACTAGTACCTTTCTTATCAATGTCGGACCGCTTGAACTTTGGTCTGTTAGAAAAAATTACGTAATAGGAAATTACAATTTTTGGAAATTTTGTAGCTCTTCATCTCCAGAGTGTAGCATGATAAAGAATGAAAAAGTGATAAGGAAAAAAATGTTAGCATGGCATGGAAGGGTTGGGGAAAATTCTTGAAGAAACGATTTTCCCTTATCTTATGTCTTGTCACAGTAAGGTTAATATGCATAATACTCTCTTTCATTTTCGTATATGCTTTATATCTAAAATCCACCCAATAGCACCGTGTAAATATTATAATTGTAAATTTTACAAAGGAATGTATTAGGATTAAGCCGAAGCAAAATCCCTCGTGATACTTCAACATGCTAAAACATACACTCTGATGACAAGCTATATCTTCTATTTCGTAGGTAGTTGATCAGGCTTATGGCAAAGTCCTTCCTTAGATAGCTTATATGTATCTGCAGCATAGCAGAGCAAGAAAGGTTTTATAATTTATTCATGGAAACCTTCAAAAAATGTTTTATTCGATTTTCTAATATTTCCGGCTTCATTTACCACGTACCAAGCTTTTATATATTTTCATCCGGAAGAAAAACAATTTTACTTCTAGAATTTTATGGATAAAATGGTTATATTTATTTAACGTATTTAACGGATTTATTTTTGGGACGTTTTCATATACCTTTTTGAAGTTGTGCGATTTAGTTTTAGCATATATGGTTCAATATTATCAGTATGGACAGTTTCTTAACAAATGGGCTCAGTCATTTCGTTTCCCTCTCGTTCGACTGAGTTCAATTTTCTCTGCACAAGAGTAAATCAAACTATAAAATTTTCTGCATTCGTTGTCAACTGACTAACTAAAGTACAATCTTTTGCATTTCATTCGATTTAATATTGAACACGTATCAATATGGGACTCGGACTAGATGAAGAGCACGCATTCTACTATCTTTTTAAACTCTTCTTTTACCTTTCTGAATATCCGGTGCGGTGGGATTACAAAAAGTCGAAACTCGTACTAAATTACCCTGCCAAAAGGTGGATCCCATTCGGCTTGCACATATTATCAACACAGCTATTCGCCTTTATGACAATCGTCGTTGGAATTGTATTTGGAACTTCGACTCAGAGAGAAAATTTTAGTCGTGTGCATCTTGTAATTATGATATTGGTTTGGACATTTCTCACTGCCATAGTTGTAACGGTAGTAGTTGCTGTTAGAAAAAGGCACTCTCTCATCCATGTAGTGAATGAATTAATCAACACTACGGATAACATCGAAAAAAGTAAACTGCATATTTTTTGCACAAATTTTGTAACCAAGGTTTGTATTTAACACTATCCAAATATTCCTTCCAGATTTTGACATACTGAGTGGGAACAATTATAAATTTGACCGCAGCTTTCTTTTGCTATTTGGGGTTGTTCCAAGCTTTGCATTATTTCCTATCTTCGTCGCCACGGTTTCCGTTCTCTGTGATGTCGACAGCTATTATTTTCTCGCAGAAGAAATACTTCCGGATGCAACATATCGAGGACTGGCTACAATATTCATTTCTGGCTGTTGTCGATTCATTCTTCTTTATTTTAGCTTCTCCGAATTTTGCAAAACTGGTGGATTTGCAATTTGTATAGTGTTTGTTTGTCTTGACAGGGCTGGAAGAATACTAAAAGCAATGATGGTAAAGGTTAAAGAAACAAGCGCATTCTGCAAATACTACACTAACTGCGTACTGATGGTAAGAAAGATGGAAGAAGTGATTCATCTTCTTGTCTATATGGCTATGACTATTGGATTTTGGTCTCTAATAATTACCTTCTGGGTCTCGTTAAAATGTTCTCCTGTTAGTATTGGTTTTAGCCTGTACATGGGTTTTCTCTTGGTGTATTGTTTCCAACTTGCAGCACATGCAATTGGCCTGCCCATGATTTGTTCAGATGCGGAAATGGCAACCCATTTTTACTCCATAGGCTTAGGTCTCGACTTGTTTATTCAAAACGAAAAACAAAATACAACAGAATGCTGGAAATGCAAGCCCGAGCGGTAGCACCGATTCGGATTAAATATGGCTCTTTTTGGTATCTTGGCAGGGACTTCTTAGGAGAATATGCATGGCTCATAATGTTACGCTGTTTTGGCTCAATACTGCTTATTGATTTTTAAATAATTTATTATTAATATAAATACAGTTGGTTTGTTCCTATATATAGTGCTTGAAAGCGAAAAATAAAACGGTTATGATAGGTTTAATCGTTTATGCTTATTGAAAAGAACAATTTATCGTTTTGGTAGCATAATATTTAAATATATTTACAGGTAAACGGATTTAATTTCATTTGAGTTCTATTCTACCTTGTAAATGCGACACAGTTTAATTGACTTTTACATGGTCTACATTAATTACACAAACCGAGCCTTAATCGATGTTAAAGCATATTAGTCAAGTAGCTACAACAAGTTAACAGATAACTTTCATACCAATACCATTAATTGAGCTATAATAATTATACTTTTTATGTATTGGTTGCAACATGTATGAGTGTTTGTATGTTCTATGTAAAATTTAAATGTTTCAAATTTATTTAAATATATAACAAATTATTCACAGAAATGAACCTAACTTTAGAAATCATAAATCGTTTACCAAAAGTCCTGTTTATATTAGTTAAGGATTCTTTTACAAAAATAATTAAAAACATGCTTCAAAACATAATTGCTGCTTTCAGTCATGCATTTATGTCAACTTTATCGATTTTATTTCTCAAAAAATTAAATTCTTTGGTATGTCGTACCTATATGTAGAATGTTATTTTTTGAAAATTTAAATCTTTCCACGAAAGATAATGTTGACGTCTTAGAACTTGTGAAAACTATTTTGTAAAAGTATGGGGGATGGATTATGGGATCAAACAGCCTTTCGTTGCCTTTTCAAATGTTTTTATCTGTCTCCGTTCAATTCTGGAGAAGGGTACTGTAAAAGCGGGAGGAGAGAAAAAAATTACGAGCTTGTAATCAGATTGGATTTTATGCCGGACCTTTTGGTTTAGTGACTTCATCACAGGGATTAATTGTTTGTGATGTTGTTATCAGGAATACGGCATCTTTATTGGTTATCTCTGACACTTTCATTTTACAATAAATTAATGATGCAAAGTAAAATCGGTTTCTATACTTCCTGAATATATTTATGTATTTGTATAGTTTATTTCTTGTCAAAATTTAACTGTGTTGTTGTATAACATACTATGTTCAAATAATAATAATAATGTCATACCACACAATATACTTTCATTTTTTATTCATTGATTTATGGGTTTGTAAAATTACATTTAATCCATTATAGCTTCATGAAATCATAATTACTATAGTTGTGCTGCTAAGGTTTCAAACGCAAATTGTATCTTACATAATAGGATTGATAGACTGATTTACAGAAAGAAGGGAAGTTGGTAATTAAAATTGTTTGTAAAAGCACCGAATTTAATATTATTTTACAGTTAATGAAGAAGGGCAGTAAGATTATATACGCATAAAGATTCTAGTAATAAGTAGTTATGCTATAAAATATATCTACATTTTAGCTAAACTAATACGTTTTAGCTGGCTTATCAAACTACTTGCAAAAATCATTTTAAAGTAACTTTAAGTCTTAAACATTACGGAGCAGAAATACTCCATAATTTATTCATGTCCACGTGGAATATATTTTCTAATAGTTTCGCATTATAATTCAGTCAATTTAAAACTGAAACTTTTCCTTATTTTTTCTGGACGCTTACGTTTTAATAGAAATGAAATGCTATGTTGTTTGATCGGTACGAGTGTTTTGTGTAGAATTATCCAAGTTGTTCTAATATCGTTATAGCTTGTCGAGATAATTTAATTCGGATATTTTTTTGAGTATTTTGATGTGCAATTATTTTTCTTACGTGGTGGGATTTTAGTCTTAAGTGATTTATTTTTTCATATTTGGTACCAAAAATTGAAGCCGCGAAATAATAAAATTTGGTGTGGAACTTTATGAGTTAGTAATAATGTGATTTTTCATGCTTTTGCCAGGAATTACTTTGTTTCTGGAATTTTAATTCAGCTTTAATAATTGGTCGTTGAATAAATCTTTCATAAATTATATTCCAGTATTAATTATCGTCACCGTCGAAGGAAATTTGGATTCCATATGAAATATTGTCGCATTTAATTTTTGCAATGCTACTAACCATATAAAAGTTTTGAGTCTATATAGAAATAAGAAAACAAGATTAAGATAATTTTAATTGAATCAGAAAACATTATATTTGAAAGTCGTAGGTAACCTATGCTGACGAGTCGTGAGGACCTGGCTGTAGTTATAAAAAATATTCATTACTTTATATAATTCTGACATTCTGCAATTCAATAAATTCTTTCCTATTATAGCAGTTCACGTGGAAAAGAAATTATTTCTATTAATATTGGGAAACGAGCAATGTATTATAATTGGCATAACTTGAAACCCAAAATTAGATTTCAGGAAAATTGAGCGAGCATACATTTTAATAAAGTACAATAAACGACAACATTACAGGTTTATCAGTATGTGAACTTGGTAGGGATTTTAAATTCTATACGAAAAATTGAAGCTGAGGGAAAGTTTAGGAAGAATATTTTATTCAACATCGGCTACAATGTCGCTTTCCGGTTCAGCATTTGAGGTTTATTCCCACCTTCAAAATATAATATCCACGCCGTACACCATAAATGTGTCAATATTCAACCTCAGTGAAAACAAATCTTACAACAACCTATCCGTAAA
>JAHZMV010005814.1:0-17285 GCA_027743765.1 Coecobrya sp. COE2
CCTTGAAAAAGAAATCCCAATACCAGACCAACTAAAATTGTTTCTGGAAAGCAATCCACACAAATATACAGTATACATTCAGTCTCATAAGAAAACGTGTATTTCATTTGACGTTTCAAACGTTATGCAAATGCGATTTTCAAAATATGTTGTGGAAGCCGAAATGAAAGTCTCTCAAGCGTATAACCGATTTCGTCAAACGTACCATATGATAATTGCTCCTTGGAATATTGTGAGAAAGGACATAGATGATATCTATAATTTCTCTTGGCTATCGTTGCATACTGACACCATGTTCTTGTTATTGGCCATCCGTAATTCCACCAATTTATACATTTCGCTTGATAAAATTATAATGGCATTTTCTTTCTCGCCGGCCTTGAAACTAGTACTGATGTTTGACCCTCTAAAGATTGAATACAGAACGTTGTATGTCTTATGTCGGAAGTACTGCGGAGGGCATAAACGTCGCGTACACAAAATCAGTTCCCTGGGAACTCTGTTAACGCAAATCCCATATACGAATCATAAGCACTACTTTCGTCAAGGTACATCTGAAATTATAGTTCATACAAGAATATCTGGGGAATATCGCGTTATGCAGCACAAGAAAGATCAAAGAGTTTGCAAGGAGTTTATACAAAAAACTATTGATACGAGGATTTGCAATTTTAACATCATGTTGCCAATTATCTTCAGTTTGGTTCATAACATCTCAATAAACATTATATCATCACCGAAGGAAGTTAAACAATACAGAATCACATTCAATGACATGTTAACTGCGCAGTATTTTTTCAAGGTTAATCTTGATATTATCAGAAGGGACTTAGGATTGACAACATTCACTGGTATGTATTTTCATAAGGTGCATGCCGACAGAGTTATGTATTGCCAAAGACTTCATTTGGCAGAAAAATCTGTTAACGCCGACGTTTGGCTTGGCGTTTTCAATTTGGACGTCTGGTTATTCATCCTCCTGTTGTTAATTCTGTCGTCAATTCTCTTGAACGGTTATAATATTGTAACAAGTTTCATGCTTTCAGTAGCCGTATTTTTTGGTGAATCGCCAACGAAATGGAAAGGAAACTCACATCTTCTGCTTACAGTATGCACTGTAGGAATGTTGATGCTGTGGTACTACGAAAATAACATTACTAGTTTGGTTACAATCAGCGAACGGCCGAAAACGTTTGACACTCTAGAAGAATTATTACAAGCAGGCTACAAGATACTTTTTAGACTGAGCGACGCTGGGAACTTGTATTCTGAATATGCTCATATTTTTAAACGTTTAAATATATTCCACTTGTATAACACTAGCTTTGAAATGTTGCCACATGGCGCAAGAAGCGCATTAATATCTAAATATTTGATGAGAAAATTTGCAATCACTGTGTCCGACGATGCGTTAACAGCAACAATTAATATGTTCAATCAACTAGTTAATGACGCTAATAACTTAAAGAGTAAAAATATTACGTTGTCTTACGTGAATTGTCAACCTATGCCTCAAGTTATTAATGAAAAGCTTCACTTCCTTCACTTTTATTCTTTCAACCGGCAATGGATGGGCGACACCTTACTCAGGATCACTGAATCTGGACTGAAAGAACAATGGAATCAATGGACAGATTGGAAGGATAGTTTATTTTTACGTGTACGTTATAAGAGCGATTTACAAGACAAAAAGTACAACCAAGCTGAATGGACCAACGATCAAATTAATTTTTCCAAAATTTTGGCAGTATTGATATTATGGGGAATTGGATGCCTATTTGGTGGACTAATATTTCTCGTAGAAAAACAGTTCTATTTACCACAAATGATAAATATTTATATCTTTGTAAAACATATTCCAGGAATAACATACAAGCATATTACATCAACTTATAATAGCAAACACTCAATTTATAAAAACTTTCAACGCTTACTTGCTAATTTGGCAACTAAAGAGATAATTAAAAATCGATTTACTTCGGTTATTAAAATAAATGTAAATCCGGTTGGTTAGTATCATAACAGCAACAAATTAATTATTCGAATATAACATGACTTCTAGCCTGGCATCCTGTGATGTGGTTGTAAGGCTAACATGCAATGTAAAAACGACATTGTAAAACTATCTAATGTAATATTTGATATATGGTTGCTTATAATTATATAAAATTTTCTATAAGGTAAGCATTATATTAAATTAAATTTGATCATCATTTACTAAAGTTGCATAGCATGGTAAAATTTGGTGATGGGTCATTTCATTTTCGGTCATTTTTTAGTTGATGGGTATCCATGTATATGGTAATATCTGTTGTGACACAACCATGGTCCGTCCGTCCGTCCGTCCGTCCATATGTATACTAGCTATTACCAGCGAATACTGGCTGGAATCATTAAATAGAACAGAATCGCGAAATTAGCGTGCTAATTTATTCACTCTCATCTTTTTGAAGTACGTGAATAATTTGAAAACCATGCTGATATTAGTTTTTAATTTTCAAATGGTCGTTACAGATCAATTCAGATAACATATGGAAATTCTCATGTACTCACATGTTTAACGTTCAAGTATCGACAATTATATAACTGGATATGGTGCCAAATAGATTTTCAACACCGCTATTACATATAAAACGACCATCTATCAAACACTACCATATAGATATGCGTCATCATTAAAATAAGTGTTTTGTCATTCCTTTCTTGGACATCATCATTTCACGTGATTTAGTACGAAGACTCGGTAATTTTCAAACGCTTTTGTTTTTGGAATTTCAGGATAAGAGATTAAAAATGATGAGAAAATGAGAACTATGTACTTATAGTGTCTTTTGGCAATGGCAAACAAGCAGTTATCTCTGAAAATGATCATGCATGTGCTGCTAAGTAAACCGATAAAAAATATTTGCGTGCATACTAAATCGCCAAACCGATGATTTGGCTTCAGCTTTATAATGCTAACCACAAATTAAGTAAGGAAATGAGGCAGGACTTCAAAGAAAGCTGAGCTTGAAAATAATAGCCCAACATCGAATTTTCCTACATTCTCATTACTATTACACAAAGTACTGCAATTATTTCACATGTTGCCTACTGCCGTGAATTTTTTCAAGTGCACACATTGGTAGCTTCCATACATTTCGTACATGTAAAGTTTGAACTTTATAGATTTTTAACATAGACAATTAACTTTAAGGAAATATTTATTATAATAGATAGCCTTCTACTATGCCAATGGAACCAAACAATGCCTTTGTATTTTCGTGGGATAAATGTATTCATACCTATGCACGTTGAACGAGTATTTATATGCTGATAAACCGGTGGTTTATTTCTGCAATGTTATGTGCGCATCCATCACTTAATTGATCAAATATTTAAGCAATTAATAGCAGACGGATGTTCGTCGTTACTATAAAAACAACATTATAGAAGTGATGAAATAATGGTGAAACAGCAATCGTTAGAGGTTAACATGAAAGGCATGAGATTATAGATACTTCCTGGGTAAAACGAGTTGGTAATCGCGTGACTCGGTAATCCTATTAATTTTAATAGAATAATCATTTCAGTTGAACTCATTATACCAGGTAGGATTTTAAAGAGTTTGTATTCCAAATTGGACAATTTTCCTTAGAAGTAAAGTGAAAAACTCAAGGGCTATATCATGAGGATCATCATTTGGTTGTATTTTATTTTTTGTCACATTCGCGTCACCATATGCACAACTTTTATAAGTAGCCAAATTTCAATACCGGAAGCACTGAAGTTGTTTCTGAAAACCAACCCAGAAAAATACACAGTGTACATTCAATCTCACAAAACATTGTCTATTTCATTCGATGTTACAGATGTTGTGCAAATGAGATTTACCAAATATGTTACAAAAGCCAAGTTTAAATTCCCTAAACTCTACAAGCGATTTAGACAAACTTACCACATGATCATTGCTCCATGGTATATTGTGACTAGAGACACAGAAGATATTTACAATTTTTCGTGGTTATCCTTGCATATAGACACTTTATTCTTATTATTGAGTTTTCAAAATTCCAAACAAGAAACATCAATTGTAACCATGGCAAAGGAATTTTCTTCCTCGCCTGCCTTAAAATTGGTTTTAATATTTCATCCTATAGCAATTGTATACAAAACGATTCAAGTTTTATGTGAAAATTACTGTGGCTCAAACAAGCGACTTGATTTCCGGATTGAATATCTAGGGGAAATGCTACTAAAGCCACCGCAATTAATTCACAGGCACTACTTTCGGCAAGGGACACAAGCAGCTATTATAAGCACAAAAATGGATGACATCGATCGGGTTAGGATACACAAAGCAGATCCTACAATTTGTCAGAAATTAATATTAAAATCCCTTGACACAATGATTTGTAATTTTGACATCATGGTGCCAGTTATGTTTGGCCTCGTTCATAACGTCTCAATAAACATTATAACATCCAGAAAGGAAGGAAGGAAATTTTTCAGGAACCAGCATCCTGCAGAATATTTTATAAATGTAGATTATGATCTAATCACAAGAGGATTGGGCTCGAATGCATTTACTAGTCTACATTTTCACAAAGTTCATACAACCAGGGTGATTTATTGCCAACGAAATGAACTAGAAAATAAATTGCTCAATGCGGATGTTTGGCTTAGCGTTTTCAAGTTAGACGTATGGTTATTTATTCTGTTGGTATTATTTCTCGCTTCATTACTCTTGAAAGGTTATAATATGGTTGCAAGTTTCTTACTATCAGCATCCGTATTTTTTGGTGAATCGCCAATGAAATGGAAGGGGAATTCTCACGTGCTGCTGACAGTATCCATTGTGGGAATGATGTTGTGTTGGTACCATGAAAATAACATCACTAGCATTGTGACGATCGGCGAACAGCCTAAAGTGTTTGCAAAACTGGAAGAGTTGTTGCAAGCGGGTTATAAGATAATGTGGGGCCCTAAATTTAATAAAATCACGCTTCATTCTGAATACTCTCATGTTTTCAAAACTTTGAATATATACCAATTGTTCAACACCAGCTTTGAAGTGCTCCCTAAAGCGTTAAGTGTCCATATCGTTGCTCCTTATTTATTGCAAAAATTTGCCGTCACTGTGCCGACCGAATTTGTAACGACACAAGTTGTCCTGTTCAACAAATTTGTTAACCGTATTATTACATCAAGGGGGATATCCAATACACATTCTTTTGTGGATTGTCTACCTATCAGGCAAGCAATTGGCGCACAACTTGTCCTCCAGCATCTGTATTCCATCAACCGGCCGTGGATGGGAGAGACATTAAATAACGTGGTCGAGGCAGGGTTGAGGGATAAATGGAATCATTGGGCAGAATGGCTGCTTATGTTGGGAGAAGGGACCTTTCGCAACTGGGATGATTCACAAGATAAAGCTTACAACCAAATTGTATGGAAGAACGATCAAATAAATTTACCCAAACTGTTGCCTGTGTTGGTTATTGGGGGGTTGGGATGCTTATTTGCAGGGTTGATATTTGCAATTGAGAGGCAGTGTTATTTACCTGAATTATTGGTAGGGTGCAAATTGATAAGGTGGAGGTTTGGTCTTGCGTCTAATAGGATTCGTGTTTGGAAGGATATATTCGTTAGAAAAATAAGATTTAATAAACTATTTCTTAATTTTGTATTTTTCCTCTCTCAAATTGGGTTACACTTTGCTAATGTTAAGAGATATTTTATAGAACAATGGAGAGATATCGGCACATAACATGATAAATATTTTTAACGTAGTTTATAGTATATGGTTGCATAAAATGTTGACACAGATTGTAAAAAATATGTTAATAATATATTTTATATATCTTACGCAAAGTTTACCTTAACACAACCCAATCACAAATTTTTGTATGAGCTAGTTCTAAAATAAACTTCAAAAAATTCAAATTTTCAACATATTTTCTTGCTTACCAAAACATTAATTTACCAAAAACCATTTGAACGATCCTGTGTTAAAATGACAAAATTGAACGATCAGTCAGCCTGGAAGTTGGTTTTGTCGATCTTACGGGTATTTTAATTATATGTCCAACTTTTCAGACAAACTTTGATGAAGCGAAATTCACAGCATAGGCAATGGAAAACAGTGATTTATGGTGACAATATGCAAGCAAACATCAAATATACATTCAAAAAGGGTTGTAATACATATTAGAAAAAGCATTCAGAATTGGGCATTGATTTCTTCCCCCTAGGTCTCTCTAAATAAGTTACCAAAATCTGATGAAGCATTCCATTATAAATTCCCATAATTCTCCGCGACTTTTACTCTGGATCATTGAAATCAAATTGAGGTAACGTGAAGATGTAATTTATTGTCGCATTCAGAAAAAATTTCAATACGTTCACAAATACCATTTACAATTATTACGATACAGATGTGCGTCAATATTAAAATTATATATTTAATAAATAAGTTATCAGTGCCGGGTACCAGCTTTGTAAGCATCAGGTTTATGATTTCAAAAGTACTTGAGCAATAGGAATGTTTTTTCTTCCATCTCATCCGCATAATGTTAGTTAGTAAGTATTAGCTTCCGTATACGCTTTAAATGTCGACATTGATTATGATAATTAAATACCATTGGCTGGAAGTAGTTACCAAGCATATGTGCCATGATGTTACTGCTCTGGGGTCGAGGTCTATCATATGTGTATTTGTTTGGCCTTTTTATATATTTATCCCACAATAATTTGGCCTGCAGAGGTTTTATAATAAAACGAAATATATTGAAAGTGATTAGTACTTGAAATTAAGACCCTAGGATTGAAGTTCAAATGCTTTAGTTCCGTCGACATTTTAGCCCAAAGACAAGTGTTTCAAAACTTTTAGATCAAACCATTTCTTAGTTAAAAGTGGATTTTTCACCAATCGGTGGTTTAGTTAAAAAGGATTTTTCTACAAATATTTTACTTTAATTGATAATGAATTCTGCATATACATGTGGATCTCTGCCGCCTTATGGAAAATATTGTAACAAGAACCCACCCACGAAATGACAGCCATATCTAATTGGAGCTTAGGCGAAAAAAACCCAAGTAAAAACAAATCGCAGGTCTTAGAATTTCTTGTACAGGCTGCGTTTATTCAACGAGGTGCTTACTTTAAACACAGAGATTGAGTTGACGTTGATGACATACCTGAAGCTAATTACCAATTTACAGTTTGAGGGAGTGATAGCAATTTAGTTACCGAACCAATATGACAGCAGAAAAAGGAATAGGTAATCTTAAAAAAATATCGATACGAAATTATATTTACTTACATGCTCGGTTTTATCAGATGAATATAGAGAAGTTAATATCACACTACTTACCCAGCCGGTATAATTTTAAACATGTAATAAACTATAAGCTCATAACCAAAGTAGAAAAACATTCAGTGCCTATGCCATTTAGCCATGAAAAATTAAGGCTCTGAAAGGCATTCTTAGAATAATTTTACTCAGTAGTCATTGACAACACCCACGGGTTTTGTACTTTCATAGTAGTTGATAATCATGAATACATTCTCATAGAGTATACAAAAAACCAACTTAAAAAGACCAGTAAGTTGCCAGAAGTGTTATTTATCACATAATTTCCATCATTGTTCGTCGGATCGTATTCAGCAATAGTTTGAAATACATTTCAACAACAAAATACACACGTTGAAATAAAATATGCTCATATGTGATAGGGTCACCTCTAACAAACTTCCAAGGCTAGACTTCATTCAGATAAGTATCATAGCTATTAAACCCACGTAAAATTGGTCTATAGGTTAACCTTTGGGGAATGGCATGAAAGCAGCAGCCCATGGTTACGTACGTTTACAAACGGTTTTGTAATTCATCCTAAAGGAATACTGACCATCGGTTATATTTAATATAGTTTTATTTCTCAGACTTGACCAGTGAACGAAGGATTCGGCTGTATTGGATATACTTTTCACAACTTGTACATTAGTATATAAAAAATAAAAGAGGTGCTGCTGTGTTCTGTCTGATATACATAGCTAGTATCATCTCTAACCAACCATAAGTTATTTTAAAACCAAAGAAACTAAATATTTTCAGAAAAATGAAATTATTTTTTCTGTATTTCCTTTTTCTGTTCATTCACGTCACAAATTGCACAGTTTCTTTAAGAGAACAATTTCCAATACCGGACATCCTCAAATCTTTCCTGAAATCGAATCTAGAAAAATATACAGTGCATATCCAATCTCACAAGACACTCTCTATTTCATTCGATGTTAGAAACGTTGTACAAATTAGACTTTCAAAATATATTAAGGAGGTCAGGTACAAATTCCCAAAAATGTATAGACGCTTTGGACAAACACACCACATGATTATTGCCCCATGGTATATTGTGAGCGACGAAATAACAGCCATCTACAATTTCTTTTGGTTATCGTTACATATACATACCTTATTTTTGTTATTGCGTTTTCCCAGTTCAAAACAGAATATATCCCAGTTAAACACCAGAACGGTATTCACCTCTACTCCAGCTTTAAAATTAGTCTTAACATTTGACCGTGTAACTTCTAAATTCACAGATTTGCATACTTTGTATGCAAAACATTGCGATGAGTATAAACATTGTAAACACAAAATAAATTACTTAGGGAATCTGCTACTGAAATCAGCACATTCAATTCACAAGCAATACTTTCGTCTTGGTACACATGAAGTAATTATTAATACATTGATAACTACAATGAACTACATTGCATCACCCGAGCGTAACGAGATAATTTGTGAAAATGTGGTACCAAAGTTTATTCGCATGATGTATTGTAATTTTGCTGTCATGCTACCAATTACGTTGGGTGGAATCCATAATATATCTGTAAACAATATATATAATGATGAAAGGGAAAAGCATAGAAACCTTTTCAGCAAGTTTCGCACAGTTGATTCCATGTTAACAGTAAACTATGCATTTATAAAAAGTACGTTAGGCCCAAATGCATTTACTGGAGTACAATTTTATGAGATAGAATCCCAGAGGCTCGTGTATTGTCAAAGAATTTATTTAGTAGACAAGCTTGTCAACGTCGACGTATGGCTTTCAGTATTCAACTTGGACGTATGGATATTAATTTTAGCGTATTTGATTTTAACATCCTACCTCATAAAAGGCTACAATATGACATCCTCCCTCTTTCTTTCACTATCTACATTTTTTGGTGAATCGCCTTTGAAATGGAAAAATAATGCACAAATCCTGCTAACAGTGTGCGTAGTTGGAATGTTCATTTGTTGGTACTACGAAAACAATATTACTAGTTTAATTACAATCAGCGAACGCCCAAAAACTTTTAAAACGGTAGAAGAAATATTAAAAGCCGGCTATAAAATCCTTTGCAGCCATGATGGATATAAAACGATGCGTTCAGTATATACTCACGCATTCAAAAATTTCAATATATATCACATTTACAACAACAGCTTTAAGCTTCTTCCAAATGACGTGTTCAGGTCGAAAACTCCTGAATTCTTAGTGCAAAAATTTGCCGTCACTGTGGCCAATCGCGCATTAGACACTTTGGTTAACGTTTACAGCGAATTCGTTAACGATATTAATAAATCCAGGGGACATTATGGTACACATTCTTATATGAGCTGTCAACCAATCACACAAACCGTCGATGAAAATCTTAACTTTGTTCACCTGTACTCAATCAACCGGTATTGGATGGGAGAAACGATAAACTACATCATCGAAGCTGGCCTAAGAGACAAATGGAATCATTGGGCTGCTTGGGCTTTTAAGCTTGGAGGTAGAACTAACAAGATGTGGGGTTTCCCAGATAAAATTTACAATCAAGCAGAATGGCAGAACGACCAAATCAATTTTCCAAAATTGTTGGCGGTATTGATTTTATATGCAGCAGGATGCTTTTGTGGATCTGTTATATTTCTCCAAGAAAACGGTTTTTATTTTTCTCATTTATTGGAAATGTATAATTTGGCAAAACATAAGTCACAACCCACTGAAAACGTCACATATTCACGATACGTAAAATGTAAACGGCCTTTTCACAGATTGGAAGCTAAATCAAAAATTATAAATCGACCAAGCAAGGTAAATCACATAAACGTATGCGCGGTCAATAATAGTTCATGCTAAATCTCTATACTTACAATCGATCCGTAAATTCACTTTTTCAATATACTAGTAGATAATGTGATTAACATTTCACTGCAAACGAATACCTTACAATTTGAATGGGTTATCTTAAAACAGTGATTCAATAAATTTGCGATACATTGTTATTGGAAATATTGGAAGTAAGCAATAGTATGTTTATAAATTGTACATATATAAACACAACACAGTACTTAAAAATATCAATCCCAATCCAGATTTATGTGTTCTAACATCTTAACTATTTTGCTGCATGTTATATTATGTTCGGAAAATACAAGTTCCAACACAAACGTGTTACCCACTAATGGCTTGGCAGATGTGACAATGCAAAACATTTGGTGTAGAAAAAACTATAATGCAGTAACAACAAATTACTAACTAAATTTAAATCCTGTAGTTTTGGTATTAGTAGGTTTGATTTATTGATAACATCAAATTGTGGAAATATTTTTATAACGACAAGTGGTTCGACTAAGCACAATTGATTATTATTATTATTAATATGAATGTATTAGAACTGGACTTAACCGATACGCACAACCCCCATAATTCATATTAGTTAATTAGACACAAATTTTCCCCAACTCCTGTGTTTATCGATCAAATATTTCATCGATTACATGGCAGGCTTGAAATCCACTCATATATGAGTATACTTGCTATTTAATACAGAATATTTATTACGAAATTTCTTGAAGAAATGTTAGCACCAAATATTTTTCTACAGGATGCGCTTTGTAATTAGAATTGTTTGTTTAGAATATTGGAATAATGCTGAGGAATTGTAAATGGTTTTGTAATTATCTGTTTTTTCGTCATCGCTACCCCAAAAATAATGTTACCGCCCCTTCAGGAGAATCATCATATCAAGTCAGTGATTATGAACAAGGTATTTCAAACATTTTGGCCATGTTAACTAAATAAATGCGAGTTTTTCTTCCCTTGGTGTTCATAGTTGCTCATATTCTGTGTCATGGTATGTATTCGTTGTGATAAATGGTTAAGAAGCCGGTAATGTGTATATCATATTCTGAGTTTTCCATATATTTCATACAAACGTTTTCTCCAGTAAAATAAATTAGATTGAAGGTGATAAGTATTTGAGAATTGTGAACTATTTACATGCTATCAAGGGTAAACTAGCAATTTTCTTGAGCTATAATTTCCTTATGGAACATCAGCAGCTTTTATGTGATAGAATCGCACATTAATTGTATGTAGCTTGGATTTGCCATCCATATGAAAAAGCGTTCAAAAGCTCTAGTAGTTTTCCTCTCTTGAAACCCTTTCATGAGCATCTTCATATCATGTCAGTTATTATAATCAACGGATAATTTTCAAAATGTTTTGCCCTGTTAATTATAACTTAGTTTCCCTTGCCTGAATGTATATACATCATAAATAAGCTCCTATGTCATGATATTTATTCTCATAAATAATGAAGGAGGAGGTTATACACTTGTAATTTTCTTGGATAACTAAACTTTTATTGTATTTGCCTATTATTCCGGTAGAATGATTGAAACTGGTAATTTTTAGAGGTGTCCACTTTTCGTATAATAAATAGGTGGGGCAAATTAGTGGTTATCTCAGAAAGCAGCCATGTTGTTCAAGGAACAGAGCTGCTTATTCTGTAACTCTCTAATTTGTTTTCACCTCTTTTTCTAGCACTAAGCATCAATTAAAAATACTGTGATTGAAAGAATTGCATTGAGTTGAAAAATATCAAAGAGACAGAAGAATGGCTTACATGCTCAACGTTATCAGATGAAATTTATGAAAATATTTTCATTTACCTTCATGCTGCATTATAATTATCAATATGTTACAATCTGTTAATATATTGAATCGAACTGAAAAAATATAAAATATACAGGAGATGTATCTTTCTCATCTAGTATATCTGAAAGCCAACATAATGTATGCTTACAAAAGATAAGCAAGTTTGTCAAAACAGACTTGACAGCTCAAGGATACATTACCCCAGCTTAATGCGCTGCAGACAGTATTATTATTTTCAAATACATTTCCCAACAAGATATACAAGATACATATTGATACAAGATCGGTTCGTATATGATAAGCCCACACGTGCAATCTGATAAAGATAGATTATTTACTGCCTTCCTACATAAGCATAATTGTAAGGGAAAACCATTTGACGCAAATGTTTCTTAGCCATGAAATCCATGTAAAATTGTTTTAAGGCTTACTTGCTAACGAATGGCTTGAAACGCAGCAACTTAAATTTTCTCTGTACTTTAAAACGAACTCGTAATCCATGCAAAAGGAATAGTCAGCTGCATTTAGTATTTCGGAGAACATAACATTAAACACATTTATATAGGGTTTCAACCAGCGGGATAAATTATCATACAATCTGTAAATACGTCGATAGCATAATTTTTCACCAACCGTAATTCGTTTCAAATTCCGATTTTTTAAAGTACTATGAAGGTATTATTGTTAATCTTTATAATTCCCCAATACATTCATAGTATCACATGTTCAGTGTGCTTGAGACAAGAAATTTGTATACCAAAAACCCTTATGACGTTTCTCAAAACCAACCCAGACAAATATACAGTGTACATCCAATCTTACAAAGCGTTGTTTATATCATTCGATGTTCCAAATGTTTTGCAAATGAGACTTTCAAAATATATAGCGGACGTCGAGTTCAAATTGCCCAAATTCTCTAAACGATATGGTCACCAATACCAAATGGTTATTGCCCCATGGGATATAGTGAGCAGCGAAACAGAAGTCATTAATAATTTCTCTTGGTTATCGCTGCACATAAATACCTTGTTTATATTCTTGAGGTTTCGAAATTTCAAACAGGATATATCAACAAATAAAATTACAAAAGTATTCTCTTATTCGCCTGCCTTAAAATTAGTATTAGAATTTCATTTGGCAACTGCCGAATACGAAGCTTTGTATATCTTGTGCGGAAAATACTGCGGTTGGTATAAACAGCAATTCCACAAAATAAATTATCTAGACACTCTGCTTCTTCAATCACCCTACCTAAATCAAAAGAACTACTTTCGTGAAGGTACATATGAAGTCATTATTAACATATTGATTGAAGCCAGAAAACCCAATCAATCAAATAAATATGGTAGGAAAATGTGTGAGAAGAGCGTGCCAAATTCTATTCACATGAGTTTTTGCAATTTCGATGACATGCTACCAATTATGTTAGCTAGAGTACATAATATATCTGTGGACAATGTTTATGTCAATGAACTTGGAAGACAGAGAAAAATCTTAAGCAATCATCTCACACTTGAATACGTTTTAAAAGTAGACTATGATTTTATCTCAAGCAAGATAGGACTGACCGGATTTATTGGTATACATTTCTTGAAAGTAAACCCAGTGAGGGTTATGTACTGTCAACGAATTTATTTAGAGGATAAAATGGTCAATACTGATGTTTGGCTTAGCGTGTTCAATCTGGATGTGTGGCTATTACTACTGGTATTTTTAGCTTTTGCATCCGTATTCACAAAAGGTTACAATATGATATCTGCAATATTTCTGTCACTGTCTGTATTTATGGGTGAATCTCCTGTGAAATGGAAAAGGAATTCTCACGTCCTTTTAACAGTTTGTATTGTAGGAATGTTCATTTGTTGGTACTACGAAAACAATATTACCAGCTTGATTACAATCAGCGAGCGCCCAAAAATATTTGAAACATTAGAAGAAATATTAAAAGCAGGCTATAAAATACTTTGTGGGCATGATGGAGATCAAACAATGTATTCTATATATTCTCACATATTCAAAAATTTGGGTATATATAACATGCTCAACAGCAGTTTCAAATTGGTTCCAAATGACATATTCATGACAACATTACCTCAATTCTTATTGAGAAAATTTGCCGTCACTGTAAATAATGACGCTTTAGCGGTAACAGTAAACGTTTACAATCACCTTGTTAATCAAATTATAAATTCCAAGGGATATAAAAGTACTCGAAATTATATTGACTGTCAACCAATCTCTCAAGTAATTGATGAAGATCTGAAGTTGATTCATATGTACTCAATCAACCGGCAGTGGATGGCAGAAACCATAAGCAACATCATCGAAGCTGGGTTACCAGACAAGTGGAATCATTGGGCTACATGGGCATTCAAGTTAAAAGCTAGATCTACTAAAAAGTGGCGTTTGCAAGACAAAACTTACAATCAAGCTGAATGGCAGAATGACCAAATCAATTTTTCTAAATTGTTAGCAGTGTTGATTGTTTATGGAGTAGGGTGCTTGTTTGCTGGGGTAATATTCATATTTGAAAAAGAATTCTATGTTCCTCAACTATTGCGATTTTGTAGCTTGGTGAAGGTGGAATATAATATCTTACAAACGGGGAAGCTTTTTGTATCTATTTACAAGTGCCAATTTTGTAGGTGCTTAAAACGTACTTGGCCACTTCACAGATGTTCAGCTAAATTGAAACTTAGAAATCGACAAAGCCATGTAATTAACATAAACGTATCCCCATTCAATACCACCACTAATTAAATTACTATAGTTACCTGCACCTCAAAAATACGCTTTCCTATACACAGACAGACGATACTGTAATTAACAATCGATATCTTTGTCAGCTACAAATTTTTTGAATGAGACAATTCAATCATTAAATAAAAAATAAAAAAACGAACGTTTTATTCTTGCAACTAAACTGGCACTAATTTTTACTTTGTTTACTTCACATTATCTTAAATCCCCTTAATATAGTCAAATAATTCAAATAATGTAAATTTTTGTCTTATGTCACCACATTTTTGACGTTGCAAACTAAATTTTTATTGAGATTCCCTTCACTAGATGAATATGGTTGTTAGCGTTCTGTATCATGATATAATAATTATTGGAAGTAAACCATTAGCGAGCAGGTAATACATAAGTGATAATTAGTTGAGAATTGTCCACTATTTGCTAGTTATCAACAGCAAATAAATACTTCGTTCGATAAAATGTCTCCACAAAGTATCCCCATTATAAGTAAAAACAGCCCAAACGTATGCAAACCAGTAATTTCTTTCTACCATTTCTTGTAAGCTTATGCAACAATTAGAAAAAGTTATGATTTTATTTTTCTTGTTAATTTACTAAAAGAGTATACATAGAGTAAGATTAACACTGAAACTTGGAAAATATACAAAGGAATTGATTAGATGTTGATAATTATCAGATAAGTGTATGGAGTGGAACTAATATTATGTTGCTCGCTCTGGAGAAATATTTTAAGTAGCAATCTAACTTACATGCATAATGAAACAAACTGGCCAACAATATTTAGTGTCGACTTATATCGAAAACAGCATATTTTAATGCCTACGTTATAATCTTGGAAATGACAAACACGTTTTTTTCACCAGAAGTAATAATTAAGGAATATGTTTCCTATATGTTTATGTGATACGATAGCGTATTATTATTTTCGAATACATTTCTCCAAAAAAATATGAGTATTGATATAAGATTTTCACATAATGTGATAAGATCGCCACTGTAATTTGTTACATGGCATGTCATATATTATCCACCAATTCTGCAATATCTACCTTCCTGAATAATATTCCAAGGGATAAATAATGTACAGATGTGCGACTTAGCGAGTAAACCCACCATGTAAAATTGGAATAAATGCTAACAACCGCGGCAAGGCCTAAATGTAATATAAATTCGTGGAATTCCATAAGAATGGTCTGCTCCAATTAGCATCACTGGGCATACGAGATTTAATTTTTTGGTTAGCAAAACTGAAAGAAGTTTACAATTACCGATTTATAGTGTTCCCATTTTTGTCGTAATATGTATATACAATAAGAATAGTCGTTGGGGTAGCATTACGCTTACAATGCTTACACTCTTATAGCTACCATCATTTCTGACTGATTTTTAAATCACATAAACTAAAGCTCTGCAGAAATAATGAAGTTCTTTCTGTTGTATTTCATTATACAGTTTATTTCATTTACAAACTGCACAACCTTCTTAACAAAAGAATTTCCCATACCACAAACCCTGAAATCGTTCCTGAAAAACAATCCTAATAAATATACGGTGTACATTCAATGTCACAAAACTTTGTCCATTTCATTTGATGTAAGAAATGTTGTGCAAATGAGACTTACACAATATATTGCTGACGTCGAATTCAAATTTCCTGAAATATATAGGCGATTTAGGCAAACTCGCCACATGATAATTGCTCCATGGAATATTTTGGACAGTGAATTAGAAGATATTTATAATTTCTATTGGTTGTCACTGCATATAAATACCTTATTTTTGTTTTTGCGATTTAGTAGTTCCAAAAATGACTTATCCATTCAAAATCGCAAAAAGTTGTTCACATATTCTCCAGCTTTAAAAATTGTTTTAACGTTCGATACTACAACTCTTGAGTTCAAAGATTTGCAAGTTTTGTGTGGAGAGTACTGCGGCGAGTATAGCCGGGAAACACACGAATTAAATTATTTCGGAAATCTTCTTCTCCAATCACCACGATTAATTCACAAGCACTACTTTCGGCATGGTACACATGATGTTATAATTAATTCACTGATCGCCGTCCAAAAACTCAATGAGTCGCCCGAAGAAGGTGAGGTAGATTGTGAAAAGATGGTACCAAAATCTATTGGTATGATGCAGTGCAATTTTGGTGTCATGTTGCCAACGACTTTGGGATCTATACATAACGTATCAATTAACAATATATATTACAGTGAAACTGAAAAGGATAGAGACATTTTAAGCAATCTTCTCACAACTGAGTCCGTGTTAAGTGTCAATTACGATTTTATCACAAGTAACCTAGGTCCGAATGCATTTACGGGACTACATATTGATGAACTACAATCCTTAAGGCTCCTGTATTGTCAAAGAATTTATCCGGAAGAAAAAATAGTCAACGCAGACGTTTGGCTTAGCGTGTTCAACCTAGACGTTTGGATATTACTTTTTCTGTATTTGGTTTTGGCGTCAACACTCATAAAAGGCTACAACATGACATCGGCTTTGTTTCTTTTGCTGTCTGTATTTTTTGGGGAATCGCCTCTGAAATGGAA
>JAHZMV010005815.1:0-13917 GCA_027743765.1 Coecobrya sp. COE2
CACACACAAAAAATCAAATCACTCGCGAAACTATCCAAGTCAAACAAAAATGTTTACACACACTCAACGCCAGTCAATGCACAATTGTCACGTGAGAAAACGGATCATTTATATCACTTAGCTTCGGCTCTGGAAATGCCAGAGACACGTGCTACTAAAACAGTTTTTAAACAATTGAGTAAAATATTCTCATTTAAAAGGAGAAATGTAAATTCCGAAAATAACAATTGACACTCGGCCAAACCAACAAAGCAATTGCCTTCTGAATAAATGAAAACAATCAGACAGAACTATATAGTTATTAAGAGAACAATTTAGTTTATAAAACAATAATTAGCACTAGACAATACGAATACAATATATAGTTTAGACTATTTGACGTATAAAATATCATGCTTCCTCTCTGGCTAAAAACGAACTATGGTTTTTCTTTCAGATAATTTGCCTGAACACTGCATACTTGTTACTCAAATTTGTATCGCAATGCCTCCTTCTTCGTATTATTTGGTTCATATCGCGTAATTATTATTACCTAATTAATATCTGTTGCACATACGGCCACATATATGTATTTATATACAGGTGAGGTTACAATTTCAATGATAAGATGCGATATGACTACCAAAAGTAGGAAATTCCACATGAGCACGTTTTCTTTCGAGAAAGACAGTGAAACAATGGGATTTTGTGTACAAAAATGGTCAACAAATTGGCTTCACTATTTCATCCATATCATTCAACACAGAAGCTAAAACTTTTTTTGCATACATCACCGTATCATTTCTTGACTACCTACCTCAAAGATCACTCAACCTCGTCAAAAAAGACTTCATAATAATATGATATTTTTACATAATCCACATGTACATCATATTATGCCTAGGTGTATTATATAATATAGGTACGATTTTTTTTTGCTGAAGGAGAGAATGTTTCCGCTCATTGCCTAACCTAATGTTATATAATACAACTAATCTTACTCTACTTTTATTATTCCATTTACTGGCGATGGAAGAATTATTTTTTATTGTTGATACATATTACTCACTCAAAAGAATACACGAACGCAGACTAATAACAAGTTACAGACTAAACATTAAGTTAATACATGACCAATAATGGACTTAGTCTAAATTTGTACTTTGTCTTTTGTTCTTATTTTAAGAGAGAAAACATTAATTCTTGTTCCTTGTCAATGGTGACATGGTCTTTCCGATTTTAGTATTCCGTTTAATTTATGGTATGTAGCACTACTACTACGAATTAACAGACTAAAAATTAGAGCAGAGTATTATAGAAGATTCGTACTGACTTTATGCCTGGATTACGCATCAAAGTGCCAGGAAACATAAATAAAAATAGAAATCTAGTCACGCGTAATGAAAAACTGTCAAATTTTGTTACAGTAATTCATAAATTCCTAACAAAATTTAAACAAGTATATTGCAGAAAACAGGTATATTATCGTAAAGCTTGGGCTTGTTCAAGAATTCTAAAAGAATTACATGCAAGCTGTTTTAAAACATCAAGCAAAGGATGATTATATAGGAATATAATTTAACATGTCATTCTGTTATATTCAAGTTCCCTGCGTACACCATTTAAGGGTTTGAAAATGTTATAAACAAAACGCTTTTGTCTTTTCAAGCATGCAAACTTAACGATAAGATAATGGCATTACTAGAAGCTAAAGTGCGTAAATCTTAGGCTAATATCTGTATTCAATCAAACATGTTCATATTTGGCTGAAATGAGTGAATGATTACATGTTATTTTGAATGTAGTTATTAGATACGTGTTAGTTAACAGATTGTTTATACATTAAATTCGTACTTTTTCGAATTGCTTGATACAATACCATAGTATTGCTTATCACACTATTATTACCCACAAGAGTTTTAACGCAGCTACATTACTATTACAAGTTTTATCAATTTTGCAATGTGAGTCTGTCCCCCGTCAGCACTCTTCTGCCTAACCGTTGCAGACATTAATTTTAATAGATTTAAGCAATTGAAATAAATTGGTTTCAAATCTCTTTATTGCATTCAATGTGTTGTTATCTTGCAGCAGAATATCCTAGAAATTCTAGCCAACTAGATATAGCTCAAGTCCAAAAAAATACTGGATCATGTTTTACCACATACATATATTACATCCCTATAAATAAAGTTGCGAGTTGGCACAATTCAAAGTGGTTTTAAGAGCGTTCCTTCAATTCTAACATTGCATTACTCTAATTACTAGTCTGGTATGCCACAACAACTCTACAGTATTATCTCTCTAACACTTGGCTACAAACGGTGAATGTACAATGAACTATTTTTAGACATCGTTTGATGTTGAGGCTGGCGAGAACGTACATTAGTGGTAAAACTTACAACTAAAATTATCATCATAAAAGTCGTACATTAAAACGACTTATTATCATACGGTATCGATTTGCAATCAATATTAAAGGGGTGGTAGCAGTTTTAGTGATGTAATATAATGAAAACCTCGTGTGGTGTAGAAAAAGTTGTGAAACGCGGCTATAAAATTTTTTTAGGAAATAGCACTGTTTATTTATCAGATCACATAAATAAAAATCATGTTACCATTACAAAAAAGAAATGCATCCTTTTGCCCTTAGGTACATTTCTTGAATTGTACGGCATTCGCGAATAAAATGTAATAAAGATAAGATATTTTGCGTGTCAAATAAGATGGTGTACAAATCTTTCAAGCGTGTCATCTAATGACATCGTTCTGCAACGAAATAATATTTTGCTAGAAGTAGGCGATAACAGACAAGATACCTAGATGTTCATGCATGTTCTACATCGGGGCTTTGCGAAGCTGTATACTGGAAATCCGTTTTTTTACTTCTGGTATTAAATGTTCGGGAGGAAAAAAGGATGCGTAAAATGAACATAAAAATGGGACGCAATGAAAAATAAAAGTGAGCAAATGCCTATTCTTCACTTGCATTGTATTCTTGTTTGAATTTTAAATTTGAAGGTTAGTTCGCACTTTAGTGTGGAGATTGAATAATATTATCATTATTATCATGATAATGCAAAGAGGAGGATTTCATAACAAAAAGTGACGGTGATGAAGATGCGCGTTAATGAGGATAATGTTCAGTAGCCATTCATCTTTACATATTCATCTAGGCACTTTTATTATTTATTCCTGTTTGAACTTAACTGCTGATTAGATGAAAATTTTATAGGTATTTTGGCAAAATAAATGCAAATAGATGAAATGAAATAAATGGCCTTTTTGAACGAGTAAAGTAAACAAAACGGTACAACTGTAAATATGAGTTTTAACTCTACCACCAACGTTAGTTGACGAAGATTAAAGAAAAACATAACAAAGCAGGTTGATTTCATTTAGTCAGTTAACTGACCAAGTGCCTGACTAACTCAATAGTTGTCATCATAAATAAACTCGCCAACTTAAAAATCTTATTATGGGACAAGCAAAGTAATAAAAACGGTGAAGCGCATGTGCGGCGAGTGAGAGTGCACATGGTGCTCGTTTTCGTTTGTCTTGTACTCTGTACCAGTCAGCACAAATGTTTTTCTTGGAAGATAGTAGCTTGACTTATGCAAGTGTCATCATAACAGTTTTCTCATTCCCATTTTTTGAGGGCACAGGAATAATAATGAATAAATGAAACGAGCTTTTAATCACAGTATTGTTGTTACGTATACTTTATTCTGCCATTTTTTCCCAAGGACACACTCAAACGATCTCTTGTGCATTTTTATGCACTTTTTCATTGCACAAAATACCAAGTTTTTTTGAACGACGCCCGATCATCATCATCATAAGATGGTGGTCATAGCCATGATGATGATTGATGAGCAAACAAAGTTAAGGTACTTCAACCGAAACAGTTGCAAGATGTACGGCTATTCCATGCAAGCTCTTATTACTGTATTCATCGCCAACCAATATCACTTTGAAAAATCACACAGGCATTTCACTTTTTTGTCCTGTACTTGGCAAATTTGGACAGTTTTTCATGAGTACTAAAATTTGTCGTCTTATTCCCATTTTGATTACCACGTTATTTGTTTGCCACACTTGTTGTGACAAAAAATAATTTTGCAAACTAAAGCGCAACAAAACAATAAAAAATGGTTGTGGTGGTTGTTAATTATCTCACAATTTGCAGAAAAAAAGCGTACATATGTAATCCTCCTGGTCTTAAAACGACACTTTTATGGACTAACCATCATGTTTACGTGGTTTTTTTCTTGTAACGTAATGTCGTTAAGTATACATCTCTGTCCGTCTTACCAATTCCTCGGATTGGTTTTCTCTAACACGACGACCAAAGTAATTGAGTCGCAAATAATAGTAATAATAAAATAATAACTCAAACTAATTATGGAAGAAAATATAAGTGAATATAAAACCACGATTATTGCATAAAATACAAAAAGTGTGTAAAATAGAGAAAAAAACTCACTAGTAAAAACCATCATCAACTTTTTTATTTACTAATAATTTTAACGAAAATCCAAGAGAATGGAGAAAATTAAGTAGTAAATGCATTCCCTCAATTTTGCAATGCGTTCACATTTTTTTGCAGTTCAAGGTTTCTTCCAATTTTACGCAACAACAAGACGCGAAATTAAAAAGACTTTTTGTGATAACACGTATTATATAATATTATTGACTTCTAATTACTCTATTACGACTCATCACATTTCCAGCCTAGACATCAATACAATTCGATAGCGAACCTTGTTCATAATTATTGATAGTACCTAAGTATGTGCTCAATACAGCACGAAACAAGATCGTCAGCAGCAGACTGTTACACCGCTGATGATTTAAGGGAGAATAAAAAAACTCGTACAATTTAGCAATCGAATCCAATCAAAATGAAATTTTTGTCCAACCCGACAGAATTCTTATATCATCATCATCATGTGGATTGATTAATGCGAAATAAATGTGTTTTATGAAAAGTTATGGCTATGAAAACTTTAGCGCTTTGTTAGACTATGGTTACTTTGACTTCTGCGTCAAAGACGATTACAATAAAAAGGGCAACTCATATTTTTCACAGCAATTATATATCCTATCCTTCTGTAAGGAGAATTCACAGAGAGGATTCTCTTTACGCTCCTTAAAAATGTGCATGCATAACACTTCCAAAGGGGAACAATATTTTTTTAAACACTCTGGGGCACTGACTGCATAAATAATATCGTTATATAATGGAAAAAATATATTATCATGACGATCATCCATGTCATTATTGCTGCTTGCTCTTATTATTATTATTATTCCTGTGCATCATACTTTGGTTATTCGCAAAAAGGTAATAATATTTATGCCTTTTTTACAAGAAAGAAAGGGATACAACACGCTGACTTCAACCGACTCCTTGACTTTTTGTGTGAGAATGTGTGAGTCAGAAAGAGTCAGTCAGTCAACCCCATTTTATACTTGGTCATCATCAAATAACGCACAACTCGTAACCTCTGTCATATTATTTAGTTCACATGATCACATAAGTCATCCCCATCATCAGTTCATGTGCAAAGGGAGCAAAACATACAGCATGACAAACATGTTGACGAACACACGTAAACAATGACTAGCTAGCTCATAATATGAAATTTTTTAAAATAAATGTACATACTTTTTTTATTTAAATGTGATAGTACATTTGGCATTTTTCATTAAAACTGTAACAATCACTCTACCACGCCGCCATGTCATATCCTATCATTTGTGTATGTCATGTCATATTTGCAGTGTACATATTGGAAGAAAACAGATACAAGGAGGAGGACAGAGAGGACATGCAAAGAAAAACCAACATGGTTTTTCATTAAACTTCATAGGTTGATTAACAAAAAAGTAGAAAAGGTTGCGCTTAAGATAATGGTCGTGCCTAACACTAATCATGGGCCTAGTGTTTATCTAAAAGATATGCGAGAATTTACACACTACACACACCTGCATCAGCGGCATATTATATGTTACCCAAGTTATGTTACAGTTGACTCGGTAGCAAGTCTTTTCGTCTTCTTCTTTTATCGTCATCATCACCACACATGCAAATTTTCCGTTTAAACGCTAAATACATAATTATTTAATTTCTTCAACATTCAGCAATACCTCAACAGTTATAGTGTAATTTAATTTTAAAAATTGCAATGATATAAATGTGGTGCGTATAGAGTGGTATTGTTGTAGTAAAGTGCAAAATAAATCAGGAGAGCCAACCAACTACAAACTTATTATTATGAATGACAGAAAGGGAGAGAGAGAGACAAGAAAGAAATGAAAATGAGTGAGTTATTCACTTCACTTTTTTAACTTGAATATTATGTGGTCGGTCGGTCGGTGTATGCATTTACATGCCTAAGTAAGTAAGTAAGTAGCGTGATGAACTGTTGCGATTATTCGTCCACGATAAGAAAAAAAATTATATTGTATCTATAAAACAACTGAGTGACTGACTGTCGACTTGTTGTTTTGTTGTATGTGTGTGATGATGGTGGTGGTGGCGATTGCATAATATTTTTAATGGCACATATCACCTCTAACAATGCGTGCAATTATGATTGCCCCTTTTGGTCTGTTGTGTATAGAGATATGGATGTTTGCAAAAATAATAATAGTACGTGCATATTTATTATACAATTTTGAGGTATTATATATCGCTTATACTATTACATTATTGCCATCTCTCTATTTATTTTTGTATGTTATTTACCTACATGTTTTTTTTTCTTCAGAAAAATAATAACTTGAGAACAGTTTTTTTAAACAAAAAAAAACAGAATAATAAATAGAAATGCTCCCAAGTAAAAAAGAATTCTCTTAAAGATCCTATATTACCATTTTTGCCACAGGATAAAAAGTTGGCCAGTAAAATTACAAGAGTTTTCTGGCTGATGTGATACATCTTAACTATAGAGGTTAGATGCGACAAAATTGTCTAATGTTAAAAAAGAGAAAAGGAAACGATAAGGAGGATGATCGTCGTCTAGAGTAAATTAATTTGTTCAATCATCCAAAATAAAAGGTTTGTTTGGTACAAGTAGTTCTTAAGTTCATATTTTATCGTTGGAAAGCTACATTCTTTTGAGAAGACATAGACACTAACTGAAAGAGTGCCTCAAATTTTTTTGTGGTTGAGCAGGTAAAGCTGCATTTACTTAGTTTACCAGCATCAAAAAATGCTTCTTCCTCACAATTGACAATCTGTAATCGATAACTTTTTAATAGAGATATTATTTCATCTCTGATCATTTTGTGGGATTCATAAAAAAGTTCATTCATTCCTTGCTTTAGGATGCCATAGGTAGACGTGAGCTGAATGATGGTAAACGAAGTAACATTGCGCTTATTTTCTTGAATTTTTTGCTACTCTTACTGCACCTTCTAGAAGAAGAGTGCAACGATCGAAGAAACTTTCAGCAAGTTTATTGTTACGATCGATGGTGTTTATGGTAGACTTTGTGGTGTGTTGCATAAAAAACAAGAAAAAATTAAACGTGAACGCACTCATACTCTAAAATACTAGAACAGATGCTGTTTCTACTGAACCATTTAAAAAATGGAAAACGCCTATTCACCCAATAATCAATTATTAAATTCTCTCCTCTAACGGACTTCACGTGGATCCTCCTCTTGCCTATTGAGTGACATACCATTGTCTGGTATTTACTTGCACTTGACCTCCCATCCATTTAAATGTGTTTACTCTTTCAACACAGATCTATAATTCCAGTTCATTAAACCGCTTATAAGTCTGATACATTTCTTCTAGGAAATTATTGATGATTCGGAATAATTTCTCATTTTTCTCATTACAATATCTGTTTCCTAGCTTTTGTTTTCTTCCTTTGAAATGTTTAGACCCATTATAATGAGATAATCTCGATTTTCTCCCTAAACGCTACCAATGTCATTATCATCCGTTTAACGTTCATTATATCACATTGCAAATTTCCAATTTAGTACAAATTTTGATTTATTTTGTAACCGTGCTGAGTCCAATCCCCACTGCCACTTTCATTTATAATTCTACTACACACACACCTGTGCAAAAACAGGTGTAATTTTATAAGAAATGGTCTTTAACGAAAAATTATTACTATGCTGTCTAGTAATACAATAACTGTCTAATTGCTCTCATAGGAATAATAATGGATCAGAGTGTGTGTGTGTACATTATTCAAATTTACAAACAAGATCAGATAGGTATTCATCCTTGCATTTGCTCGACGAAATAACGAAAGTGAGATCAAAAGATCGAAGAAAAAATCTTTCATAAGAGCAAATAAAGCACACACACTGAGAGAGAGATAGCGACGTACACGTAATCGCACAAGCTACATGATCTCTCTAGTTGAGGGCAAGTTTAGTGCACCCTTTTCAGAAAAAAATTAAAAGTTGTTGTACAGTTGCTTGTTGTATTGTATGCACTTTATCGCATCATCGTCAGCATATCAAATATCATATCGTTCGACAAAATTGAACCACTAAAAAACTATCTAACTAAACTCAAGCGAGATAATATATCTTTTCCTCACTGTACAGCAAGCGAATAGCAACTTTTTTTAACCATTAAAAATCTTTTATATTACTGCACACGTTACATATTATTAGCGATTAGGAGGATTTCGTTATGAATGTATTTTTTTAGTTCAAAAGTAAGACATTGCCAGTCTGATTCTGTATTGCGCTAGCAAACAAATAATACTTTTATAGGGATATAGCGTGTAATTTTCATCGACAGCATTAGCTGTAGGAACATGTAATAATTGTTGCAACTACCAAATTTACTATTTTAAAAGAAGTACCCTTTTGTTTTTCGCTAGACTGCCTAATGCATGGCCAATGCATTTCAGAAAAGAATTTGTACCTTTTTAAAATGTTAAAAAAATCAAGAAAAAGAAAAGTAGTCTTGAACATTTTTGCACGGCTCTTGGTTTTTTGAGAAGAGTTTAAGTAAAAATTTAAATAAACAATTTTAATGTTTAAAAAAATAGCGAATATTTTTGTAGTAAAATATCGAGAAATATTTGTTTTTGCTATTTAGGCTTAGCGTACTAGAACAAATAGGGAAAATCTACGAATGGCCCAGAGTTGATGAAAAAATTCAAGGTAGGATGGTTGCTTTGGTTGATGGTGCACTTGCACTCTTTTATTGCACTGTGCGCTGTTGTTGTCTGGTGGCCCAGTAATACGCATTGTTCCTCAAGCAAACAAGACAAGATGAACAGAAAATTTATTGCAAAAAAGGCGAGAAGATGTTTTCTTTAGCTACCGGTTTTCTCACTTTTCCTTTCCTTCGGTTTACACCACAGCAAACTATCAAGCAGCAAGTTTGTAAAGTGAACTTTGAGCTTCTTCTTTCATCTTTTTTTCCTGACTTTGTTCAATATCGTTCTGTCTGCTTACATATCTCCTATGCTTTTTTTTGCAAATTGTTATCTTAGTGGTTTTTGGAGTGACGGTCAATTGAGATGTCAGCGTGGTTTCCTTTATTGTAAATTTTTGAGAAGGAGGACATTTATTTGTCGAATTTCTTACTAATTAACTAGTCTCATGATAATGTAAATGTAATGTTAAGTTTGCTCGCTTTTCAGAGAAAATATTAATAGATTTTTTGCAATAATTATTGTTGCTATTTTCTCGATGAAACCATACACGCAATTTTAAATGTGTATCTATTTAAATAATAGAGAAATCATGAGACGAGGAACATCCTTGTGTACTGTAATTATTATCCGGGAACTGAACGAAATGATCCATTTTCATGACTGGTTGTTTTTAGATGATTGAATTGTTTTCGGAGTGATTTGATTTTTTTTTTTTCATAACACCAATAATTATTGAAATTGTTCGAATAACACAAAGCACTTGCCGAAGAAAAGAAAAGGCTTTTGTTCAGCTTACCTGATTTAGTTTGGTTTTATTGAAGGTTATAAAGAAATCCAAAGATATCCAATTTGTTTTATATCAATCCAATAATTTCAAGTAAAATATCAGGAACACACTGAAATACAATTGAAAATATTTTTGGAGAAAATTTGTAAGAAAACAACAAAAATATTTTAGCACACTTGGTTAAATTTATTCTAAAAGAGCTAGGCTGCTAAATCATCTAGAAATCCTTTTTTCTTAATTCACCCTAAAATACTTGAACAATGATCCTAATTTATAAAGAATTCCTTTTCTGAAGCACAGTTTTATAATTATTAATCTTCCAATGACATTTTCCTTTGAACCATGTGGCCTTCTTTTTTTCTTAAGGAGGGACTAGATAGGATTTATTTCCAAAAAGAAAATCTTTCGAAAAGCACAATTCTCCTAATTAAACCCTAACTATAGACTATATTCATGCTAATATATTATATTACATTTCCTTTGTTTTTTTTTGGCTTCGGCCTCACTACTCACCTCTTGACGATAACAATTTCAAACTACAACTAAAATACCAAATCAAATGGAATATCACACGCAAACCAAACTAAAAAAATATTTTGCAACAACTGACGATGATGATGATGACGTTTGTTTTCTTTCTCGTTTTACAAAACGTGCACACCTCAAAATCTCTGTGTTCTCCTCGATAGACTCAGATGGACTGATGACCACTGCGTTAAAGTTGAAGGAAGAAAACTAGCGTTTTGTTCTAACCTAACCGACTCAGGTAACCCTTTTCATACCATGTTATAAAATATGTATATATTGACGTGCATATATTATTTATCATAATAATTTCACAGGTAAATGTTTATTAGTGTAACGTGATGTATGCTCGTAATATGCTTTATATTAGATATGCGGTAAAATTAAGACGCTCTAGACACGGCGCTTTATTTTTGCATGTGTAATATGCATTTATTTACCAAGTCAGTGTGTTATCATCCTATCGTATCATACCATGTGCACATGTAGTAAACTGATTTAAAGTCACTAGTTTATTATTATTGTTGTTATTATGTTATATATGCTTACTTTGTGTTACGTGTGTGTGTGCTGCATGCATACCTTCAGACTAAAACAACGGCGATGCATTCTCTACCATACTGCGTCGATGTGAACGTGAGTACTTTGTTCAGTGGTGCTACTACACATATATAAGCTCAGGTAATCCATCTGCACGTACACCTTGCAAATTTTTTATGTCTGGTAGGTAGAAGAAGGGGTGCAATGGTGCAAAAGTAAAAGTTTTCTGGATTGATAAGAATGACGATGATGATGACGGTATGACGAGCATGTTTAAAAAGGGTGCTCTTTGGTATTATAATATAATATTGAGCTTCCATCATCATCTTCATCTAAAGTAATTTTATAACAGGTAAGCGTGTATACAGGTGTGCGGTCGGATTAGTCAGTGAGTATAAAGCAAATTTATTATTAAGGCTTTTTCTAGGAACTTACAAATGGCCTTTGCTATGTGCGTATACTATGTAGCTATTTGTGAATAGTACTCTGCTATGTACCCTTTTTGCACATGGTTTGGCGTTTGAATTTTATTGCCTTTGCATCCAATCCACTACTTAGGTACATTACTTGACTCGCTCACACAGGTAGTAACTATCGCAGGGATTCCCAATAAGCATATAATAGTATTCATAATAAGAATAATGAATGATGGTTATCTTTTTACCGCATCGCAAATTGCAATCGCGCAAAATCCCAACAAAACTGTGCTCGCACATGTGCCTCTCGTCTTTGCTTCTTTACCTTATTTTTATTTTGTATTACAGGCTGCTATTTTGGTAATAGCAATAAGACAGAAAATGTTGTGAGTAGCATTGTGGCACGTTGCAGTCTATTCTCTAGAATCTAGACTAGTACACCTTGCTTGTATACGCATGCATGTAACATGGCAGGTAGATTATTCACATTTTTCTGTAGATTAATAGTGCATACTTGTCTCGTATTAAGACGATTCAGAATTCTAATTGCATGTGTTAACATATATTACAAGAAGGAATTTGATCTTATCCTCACTATGAAGCAAAAAACGATTGGATTTACTTTTCCGGCTCTGCCTTATTATGCGTAACATTGCGATATTATGATAATTGATACTACCTAAATATTATGTCAAAACAAAAGTTCATGTAACCATGCGTAAGGGCAGATGAACTGTCAAAACTTATCTTTTGCTTGCGCTATCACACAAGTAATGCTGCACAAGTTTGATCTGCTTTTAACGAGATTGTGATCTTGTAAAATGTAACTAAACAGTCGGACCTCCCTATTTAAGTGATATCTTTGATAGCTTTGAGAGGAGATTTTAATGGTTTCTATTCACAGTTACTAGTAATGCTTGCAATGAGTTTACTAAAATATTAAATTGTTCAATTGTATCTTACCTTTAATTGATGAAGGTGGCGTAGCGCTTGGGTAGCTATGAAATGCAGTTTACGTACAAATATCCAAATTTCGGATTACACTTTGCAAAAATCGGTTGGTTGTCGGTTTAAACAGGACAAGAATGAAAACAAGCACAGCATTGATAAAAATCATGAACAAGATCTAGATTCCCGGCGTATTATCCAAAATAATTTCTGTTTTATTTACTTATCGTCAAATGGATAAAATGAAATTTAATGATTAAATGGATTTGATTTATGTACGACACGGCACACAAAACAAAAAACTTTTACTCCCTTTCTAGCTCGTTCCAATTTTTGCCTTCGAACAGCACGAAAAAAGTAATCGAGGCAGAGTTTAATGAAACTGTAAAACGAACTGTTGTGAATACGTAATATGCTCAAATTAATTCTCTCTTTCTTTCGTTGCGCTATGCTTTAATAGTCCCTCGCAAAATGTTAAGAAGTCAAGTCAAGGCAATTTGTATTTTCCAAGGCTCCTGCAAACCGAGTGCAAAATTTTCTGTTCCTACTTTCGCAATGCTTATAAGCTTTTTATCGCGGATTCATGGATTTGTCAAGGATTTTCACACACTTTTCGAAAAAAAATCTAGATTTTATATTTCAGAGGGAATCAATGAATGGAAATAGAGTTAAGTGAGTAGTGCCTTTATGATGGCAAGAGGAGCGTCTTCACGAGCACGATGATGGTGGCTTGTGTGTGAACCACCAACAACTTTTTCACTTATTCAGTACGCAGTACGCACACAAACACACAATCAATCCTACCCTTTTAACTCTTTCGTTTCGCTTAAGTAATAATATCAATCACTATTTTATTGTTATGCAGTAGTATGATTGCTAACAAGCAGGCGAGATTTACAAATTGCAACTAAATCAAGCTGGTCTGGGGATATCTACTATTACACGTTACATACAAACCAAACACGAAGGATTAAACTACCGGTGATTGATTTCACAAATTGATAGAAGTGGATTTTATATTATTGGCCTTTCAAACGCTAACAAAGGACAACTCCAACGCATCAGGAAACTCAGGTCTTAATTTTAAGAAGCACACGGATGGATAAAGAATGCGGAAAAATCCAGAGATGGCACGTCCTTTTAAGCATTTTGTTCTCTGCCGTGAATCATCTCTTTGTCGGGTCGTATTATTATCATGCAATGTTGTCATTATGATGCTGTATGCATTGAACTTTGGTAACCCAAACGTTAGTTTTTTTGCTCACAAGTCCTTTCCCTTTCCTTGGACAGTATGCCCTCTGTCATATAATCATAATTATGGTCAGTATTAATTGTCAGTCACGTGACTTTTAACTTTATTAATTTCTGCTCACAGCAGCAGCATTAATTCTTGAGTTTGCATTTTATGTCTGCTATGTGTATGCCTGTTCGCAATATCCGGACGGATAGGTATAGTTTGATATTTTTATTTGTGTGTATCAAGACATACTCATATCGCAGTGATTATGTTAATCATACATATTCACGGGGCCCATCAATACTTTTGTTGTCAAACGGTTTAAGAACAAAG
>JAHZMV010005816.1:0-12471 GCA_027743765.1 Coecobrya sp. COE2
ATTTAATTTTTTCATTTTTTGAATAAGTTAATAGTAATGCTAGAAAAATTTAATCGCCGATGTTATATATGACATAATGTGGTTGAATCGCGTACATTGCGTAAAGTCTTGAGGAAATGAAGCAGCCAAATTATATTGACCTCGTTGATATTACAGAGGAACGGAAATGTCATGACGACAAGTTTGCACACGTAATTGAAATGCCAACAGCAGTACATGTGAAGAAAATAATCATTATATATGGTAGTATGTGGTTTAATTATGTAAAAAACTGGATGTCAAATCGCACTGCAATTGTCTTGTTTGTTACTTTTGGTAAGTGCAATGAAGCAGATTCCAATTAAGGAAATATTTTTCCCCTTTCTTTCTGACGTATTTAACCTTACACCGTATTTAACAACGCACTAACCTAGCGCGTATTATACTGCATGCGTCGTGAGTTATTGTGGTTGCTGTAAGGAAAATGCACAATTTTTTATCTACAAAAAGTTTATCTGTAAAAAACTACAAAAGTGGAATAACCCTTCATTTTATTTATGTCAAGCATATATTCAAAGTAAGAATACCTATGTAACAATGTGAAAAGTTTGCACGTCATTTTAAAAATAAAGGAAAAGTTTATCCGAAATCGTACGCGGAAATAGGATCAAATGAACACAAATTTACAAAGTCCGTCGTAATATTTTCATCTTTGTAGTAATAGTTACAAGTATATTGTAGTATCCTTATTAAATGGTTCATGACATATTATGCCATTTTTTACGAAAGTAGATATTGTTTACAATAATTTTGCAACAACTGATACTGAAATACCTAAAAACGGGACTGATTTGACGCTTACATCAGATGGATTTCATAAACAAAACCAAAACCAACGAAACAAAAAGTGTAACTCATTTGTAAACTAGTGTGGTCATTTGTTTTGACTGGGTTGTGTCGTTTCTTCGTACATACTACAGGCGGATTACCGGTAAGCGAAAGCTTATAACAATTTTATTAATTTTGTAAAAAAAAATTTAATATAAAAACAAGTTTAACTTGCCATACACGGAATTAGGATATGAATATTCATATCTTTCATCGTATTCATGAACGCCGTTGCAATGCGTAACAAAAAGTTGCTTGCTTTGCAACGAAATGGTTTTGCTGGTACGGGGAAAGATGCATAATATTCTCATTTTCAGAAGAGGCGAAAATTTTCATTCATCACAGATTAGAAACTTAGTGTATGCCAGCAAACCAGCATTAGTTTAAATTTTGTGTAGTAAAAAAATTGATTTCAATATTTAACATTTTGCAGAATTCATTGTTCCCAGTCATCCAAATTAAGTTGAAGTTGCCATATCTTTCGCCACTTTCAAAAATATTGGGTTAAAAATGTCTGAAAACACATTTTTGGATTTTCGGGAAAACTATCTTCTAGTAACCTTTTCCATCTTGGCTGTGGCATATTACTTTTCCAATACGTCCAGGAACAAAAAATACAAGCTGCCACCAGGTCCACGTGGTATACCCCTTCTCGGAAATCTTCCTGGAATGATCACAGACTCTCACTTGCGATTATCCGAGTGGGCAAACAAATATGGAAAATTGATGACAATCCGCATGGCTCACAGAACAGCGATGGTAGTGAGCGATGTTAAACTGATGAAGGAACTTTTGGGAACGGTGGCGTCCACCGGAAAATTCAAATCTAGCACCTTTCTCGTTATTACCCAAGGACCCTACGGAATTGTTAACTCGGAGGGGAATGCCTGGCAGGAACAGAGAAATTTTTGTATGAAAACCCTGAAGGAATTTGGATTCGGCCAGAGTAGCTCAATGGAACCCTTAATTTTGGACGAGGCTCACAAACTGTGTGAATGGGTCCGAGAAACTAAAAAATCAAACGAAGTCATTCATTTGGACCATGTTTTGAAACAGGTAACCGTAAACACACTATGGACATCCGTCACTGGTGAGAGATTTCTGTTGGGTGACTCAGAAATGGAAAAACTTTTCAACGCTCTAATGGCCTCGGTTGAGGTGACGGTTAAATCTGGACTGGTGTTCTTCTCCTGGTTGAAATACATCGCACCAAAAAAGTCTGGGTATCTTGCATTGGACAAAGCTTCAAAGGAGATTCAATCGTTTATTGAAAGGAAATTTGCAGAGCATGAAAATAATTTTGTGGAAGGACGGACCAGAAATTTTATTGACGTTTACATTGAGAAAATGAAAATTGTTAATAAAAGCCAGGTGGAGGGTCAACAAAGTAGCTTTTATGGAAAAGCAGGAAGACTCCATAGTATCGCTGTTATGTCGGATTTGCTAATTGCCGGAGCAGAGAGCATGCAACTGACAACATCATGGGCTGCCAATTATTTGAGTCTGCATCCACAAATTCAGGAAAAAATGCAGAGAGAAATTGATATGGTGCTTGGACGTGATAGGGACCCTTCTTTGACTGACAGACTTAGGTATGTAATCACATATACATTAATTCGCCATATATATTATTACACAATATTAATTTGCCTAAATAATTTGCTTTTCTAATTCAGGATGCCGTATACTGAAGCAGTGATTCTGGAAACGTTCCGGGTTTCTTCGGTTGTCTTGTTGGGAGTTCCACACGAGCTTTTGGAGGATATTACCTTCGCCGGATACAAATTGCCGAAAGGACTGATTTTGATGATGAACTTGTACCATATGCATCACGCCCTGGAGATTTGGGGCGACCCGGAAAATTTTCGTCCGGAGAGATTTCTAGGTGAACGAGGGCAAAAACTTAAAACATATCTGGCACCATTCCAAGCCGGGAGGAGGGAATGTCCTGGGGCGCCCTTTGCAAAGGACGTAGTGTTTTTGATTTTAGTTAAATTGTTGCAACAATTTAACTTTGATCTGGACCCTAAACGTTCCAAAGAAGATTATTTGACTGCGGATGTTGGTGTTGGTTTTGTTCCTAGGAATACTGGACTAGTTATCACTGAACGATTTTAGAACAATTAAATTTACCATATTTTATTCAATTTTAGTTTTAAAAATTGAATATATCTGAGATGATTAAAAATGGTTCATCGTTCCATTCTGCCAATATTAATAATAAAAGAATTATTTCCGCTTGATTTAATGATGCGTTTATACTACATTCATGTAGATAATGACTTCAGTACAGATATTGTGATACTTGAAAATTGTGCATTAACCTTGAAATTTTAAATCAACTTTAAAGAAATTCTGGTCAGCACAATATTGATGGAAAACAATTTCTTTGGGAATGGCAATATCACAACTGGTCCCAAAGCATATAAAATGGCTTATGGCAGTGTATACAGTTGCAGGTTCGTCAATTTTCGTACTGGGTTATATTTCACAATATAAATGTGCTCTCATAAAATCCTAAAACAGAAAATCTGTTGTATTTCATTTAAGACAACCAGATAGCGAAATATACAAGCAAACTCATTAAGTAAGTGTTGACTCTTGAAAAAACTCAATAATGTACATTTGTGTTATCAGTTTATTTTTTGGTTGTTTGAGCGGACCTACGAAATTACGAGCGACTTTTTATTGTAAAATCATACTAGGGTCTCTTGAATCTTGACCGTGAGTGATAGAATTTGTTGGATGAGGTGAGTGAAATCAACACTACGTAGCATATGGCTTGTATCAAAATTAAAGAAATTGGTAAATTATAGGTGATATTAGATGAAGGTAAATATCTCTCTCATTATTAATTCCCAAATGTATTATGGAATCGCGGGTGGATGATGCGTTAATTAAAATTAACAAATAAATTGAAAGATTTATTATCACACTAATTTATCTATTTTTCTCTAAATACTTGGCCGACAGTAGTGGTTAAGTGGTTTCGTTCAACTAAAAAAGGTAAAATACGTCTATGTATAATAATAATTCTGCTGCTCAGAACACATAAGTTTTCACCACTCTACTAATATTCCTGATTCTTTTCATTAATAAATTGAATAATTTCTAAAAATCTATTAGTTCAATTTAATAAAGCCTTACGCACACTTTGGTAAAATATTTTTGGCATTTTACTTTTTTACAATTTTGCATTTCTATTCACCCTTTAATGAGATTTCCATTACAATTTTTGAGTAGATTCGAATTATTGTTAATAGCAAATATACAAAATCACAAAAAGAATATTAAAAATCGCTAACTAAAAGCGGCGAAACATAACTAATGAGACCTAAATTTTACTTTAATGGTAGGTTTACGAATAGTGTTAGCTAACATAATACATGTATGTTACATAAACTTCTTATTAAACCACATTGGCTAATAAAAGCTGCTACGTTACAAATAAGCACAAATCATTTTCTACTAACTTCACTGCTTGAAATAAACATATTTTAAAGCAAATTACTGGTTCTGTATAATTTAAACCAGGTACTTACCAATAATTAAGAATTAAGGGAATTGCTAATATAATTTCTTTCTCTATTAACTTTCGAGCACTGTTTACAAAGTTGTATGTCGTTTAACAGTTGATAGCAACAATAAGCAGCGCATAATACAGCAGAATAATATGTATTATTTTTGCATGAACAACTTATTTTTCACAAAATTAACCTTCAAAGCACAAATATTCTTTCATTGGCCTGCTTGGGCGACGTTCATCTTAACTGTACCCGTTGGGCGCAAAATATAAATTAATAGGTATTATTATTATTGCCACGGTGGTAGTTTTTCAAGGATATAATAATTTGTACGATTTGTTCATGCATGTTGTCGTCTGGTTACTTTAATTTTATTTTGCTGTGTTTGTACAGTATGGATATTTAAATAAAAAAAGTAACAATAACTCTGTTAAAATATAATAATAGTTTGTCAGAATAATAGTCTGACAATAGTCTGATAATAGTTTGTAGAATGTCAGAATAATAGTTTGTTTATCGTATAACATGATATAGATAATCCACAATAAAATTGCAAATTAAAATAATTTAGCTTCGTACATTTGTACAGCTTAAAACAATGCATGTACGTTTTATTGTATAATTGTTGTTGAAATTTGTATAGAGTCATGTTATATGAAAAAAGCAGGAATTGGTTTCACCAGTTTCCGAGTTATTTTATAAAGATAACCTTACAAGTTTAATTAATAAATATGAATAATAGGGGGGTGGATCAAAAATCCACACGTCCAAAAATCCACAAGTTCAATAATCTATAATCCAAAAATCCATAATTTATTTATGACAAATTTGGTTAGGTTATGTTAGGTTAGGTTAAAAAAACCAAATAAATTATCAACGATTGAACATATCTATCATTGAATCTGAAAAAACTTACTTTCGCCTTAAAACTCCTTCTAGTTTTGTCTCTGAGTCAAATTATATACATATTATGTACTATAATATTCTCCTTAATGTTTATCTATTATTGATTTTATATCCCGGAAAACACGATATTGCAACATAATACTGCGCAACATTTTCAGAAGTTGGAATTTGTTGTACATAGAACGTATGCAAGTTAAAACCATCCACTTTTCCAAACTCCACATTCATCATCCTACATCGCCATCAAAAGCAAGCGCATAAGTTTTGTATCAAGATTCATTCCTAAATTCGTGCGAGAATGTAAATTCACCACAATTCATTGCTGATACAGATTTATATAAAGATAAAGTAAAGCTGTATATAAAGATTTAGGCTACAGTTAAATTTTTATCAAAATCCGACTTGAGGTTGCGTACAACGGAAAACCCAATTTTTTTGGACTTGAATACCAGATAAATTTTTTGAGTATACCATTTTGGGTCAAGCTAAACAAAAGTACAAACGCATCTATAGTTTAAAGCCTACAGTTCTAGGAACATATTTAAGCATGGCAACACCTCTCTTATGGAAAGCTTACGAGTTAAACAGATCCATGTTTGAAAAACGAATGTACAGTCACCCTTTATCGATGGATACAGCTACAGAAAAATTTCTCATGGAAAGGAATACAGGAAAATTAATCCCATTTTATGTCTCACTTACAAGTATTCTAGCCCACATATTGTTCCCTTTATACATTTGTTTCGATTATATTCTCCACAAACCCGAGGGAATACAGCTTTCCAAAGTTTTTTTCAATTTTTATATTCTTTGTATGGCCACGCTGGTCATTAGCTTAAACGTAATGATTATCAAAGTTGGAGAAGATGTGTTTGAGGGACTAAGTAACGCACTCTTTGTTTTTGACCGATCTCTAAGGAACGACAAGCGCGAATATGGATATCATCGTCAAATGTCTTCAAGTAGACTAATTTTTCGGGGTAAGCTGTTGAAATCATCTAATCAAATTTACCCATTTATTTGCTAATTTTTATATTAAAATTTCAGAAATAAAGAAGGCTCTAAGAAAAGATCCGACAGTTGATATTGTTGGTCTCCTGATGCACTACGTTGTTTTAATTACATTTGTGGTCGGAATGACTCTTGGACCTGCTCTCGTTTATACCAATCTGGACCCTTCAAGTTACATTGTAAATAAATTGTTTCCATCAAATCTGCCGATGGCAATAACTTTGAAAATCACGTTTAGAATGACAGTGACCAGCTGGGCAGCAATAGAATCGTGCAGGTTCTTTGCAATGCTATGCTTACCACAGGTGTCTGCATTTTCTATTATGATGGCATGTTTAAAATTAATAACTGAAATGGAGCCAAATAGAAAGTCTGTAATGTTTTACATGGAATTAAGGTATGTTTGTCAGATTGGTATGTCAGGAATTAGAAAGTTGGCGGGAATGTGGCTAGGATTTGCGTTTGTGCTGGGGGTATTGGGAACTTGGATAGTTGCCGTGGGTTGGAAAATATTTCCGTTTGAGTTGTATATAGTAGTGTCTATGATAACTATGTTGACACACTGTCAGATTTTAATTACACTTCCAATTATAGGCCTCTGTTACGAATATAGTAATAGCTTGTTATTGACAGGATGGCCAAAGAAGTCGTTAGAATACTGGAAAGGGGTAACAAAATCGGATTGTTTTGCAGGTTGTTTTTATTACAAGATTTGGAAGCGACAAATTAAAGCACAGGTGCCAATATCATTTTATTATGGATTCACTAATTTTGATGCGGAAACTTCAACAAACTATTTTCAAAGTACTATGGATTATGCAATTACCCTGATTCTTTTGGAGAATTAAAAACTGCTACCAAAATCAATTAATGGCAAGCTTTTATTTCCCGATAATCAATATCTACAATGTCAAATTTATCCTTCAAAAATTATTTTTTAACAATTTCTGTATTCTTAAAACGTTATGAGCTTCTGGTATTTAATGCGGACATATATCTATATTCAGTTTATTATTGTAATATTGATTGAATTGAAATAAACTTTCGAAAACTTTCAATTCGAAAATTGAAATTAAATAGATTACTCGCTTATTGTGCATTGAAAATTCCTCGGGCTTTTCGTTCCTTCAATTTCAGTGTTTTATCCAGAGAATTGTCTGATCTGATATATAATTTCAACAAATATTTATAATTTATACGGACTCAAGAAAAATGATTTTATATACCTTTTCCTTGCGATTCGATTTAACTCTCAACATAACAAACGATATAAGTACTCATACATATATTAATTATTATACACTTTTCAGACCGTATTAATTTATCGGTTTAGGCAAACACTGTGAAGACAAAAAAATATATCGGATATACGTGATAAAAAATCCAAATGGATTAAAACACTAATCGCAAAAGGAGAGGTGAAATTAATGTTGTAGTATAAGATGTGGCCAAGGATTGGACATAATGATATTAATTTCTGAGTCTGGAATTATAGAATGAATCATTATTAATTGCATTGACAAGAACAAAAATGGCTTTCTTCCACGCCGCCTGAAACCAAATCCGGTGATGGCAGAACTAAAATAAAGAGCAGATCAGATGTTTTGAAATTTCTGCTTGCGGTTGTTCGCTGATTAAGATATTGATAAGGTAATATTGCGTGCAAGTTTAAAATTCTACGAGATGGATTCACTAACACAAAGTTAGCACATGTGTTAAGATTTTGGAATATGTTAAAAATGAGAAATAATATCGCTTTGTGATTCAGAGGCGTATTGATGCCGATTTGACTTATTTAGTGTCAACGTTAGCTGAGACAAAAATAAATTACGTTAGTTCTGAACAAACTGTGAGAATGAGGTGCTTCGAGCTTACCCTGTTTAGATCCATGTTGGATTTACAATACGTCCAAAATCTTTAGCTTTTCCAGATAGTAAATCATAAATAGTAATGGACAAAATTGATCTAGATTCTTTTTTTAGCACCTAAAAATAATTAAGTGTAATGTTTTTATTTAATTTATTGCTTAGTGTTCTGTGATCAAATTTTATGTTGTCAATGGCGGGCTCATTAATGCATTATATTGCAATGAAGAGGTTATCTTATTTAGATTTCTATTTTGTTTTTCCAAAATATAGGTTTTTCTACGGATTAGTAAGCTTCATTAGAGTTCACGTCTTTGTTGTTTTTATAAACCATGCTGTCTGGTAACACCTAAAGCATTGAGGCGAATGATTTTCGACATTTTGAATAAATGTATTCATTTCAGCGATTTTAATTTAACATTTGGAACCTTCAGAAATCTATTATATATTGTTCTGATTGCCGATTTTATTGAGACGAAGTGTTAGTTTGTAATTTTTAAAAATGAAATCATTTTTATATCTCGTGAAGTATCATTACTATTATCAGTGTCATATTTAAAATCATATTATTCGAGCATTTTGTAATGGCTGAATCTTAATTAAGTTTAGCGGCCCCAGTTTTACCACTTTCGTTGTTTCTACCACTTCTAATTCGCACGTGAGCTCTAGAGGGGAAAATGGACACTATATTAGATTTTCGGATTGTTTAAATTATTCATTAGAATTTGGTAGAAGGAAGAATATTATGAGCTGATATATGTAGCTTTAAAGTACCTAATTCTGATATAAAAAGAAATTCCAGGAAATCACCATTTTATATTTGTACCTTTGTATATCGTAATCGTTTCTAAAAATACTTGAGGAAATAAGTCATATCAGTTAATCTATAATAAAACTGGTAACCAAAAAAATACCCATATGAAATATGTATGTCATGCAATCAGGGGCAAAACTAATCGCGGCCCGGCCCGGAGGAAATTGATAAACTGCACATTAATATTTACGATTTAAATTAATTTTATTTTCCAAATTCATGTAAGTATTTGGCAAATTATATAAAAATTTAAATAGACATTGTATATAATTTAGCAAAGAATATTACAACAGCTGTTTTCATCACCAATATTAAATATTATTAATGTTTCATCTTCAAAATCACTGAATCTGCAAAAATGTAACTTTCGCCCTGCCTCCTTCTGATTTTGTCCCTGCGTGAGTTAATGTTTGCATATGTTCATACATAAATATATATTATTCTCCCTTCCTCTTATCGAGTATGAATTTTATATCCCGGAAAAACCGATATTGCGAAATAATACTGCGCACCCTTTTATGATGTTGGAATTTCCTGTACATGGAACTTATGTGTAAGATACAACGATACACTTTTCCAAAATTCACATTCTGAATTCTACATGAACATTAAAATCAAGCTCATTCTTTTTGTACCCAAGAGACATTCTTAAAATCGTGCAAGAAAGTAAATTCGCAACGATTCATTACTGAAATATATAAAGAGTTCGGAAACATTTAAATCATCATAATTAGACTTAAGGTTGCTTTCAATGGCAAAACAAAAACTGTTCGCATTGAATACCACTAACTTTATTGATTATATCAAAAGCTTAGTTGCATAAATGTTTGTATACTTCCTTCAAACAGATAAATTATTTTTATAGGATTGATTCAGTTCATTGTGTTTATTTTATATAAATATAACATTCAGTGTATAAGCTCCAACTTTAGAAGTAGACTTTTAGTCATGGCAACACCACTATTGTGGAAGGCGTACGAGTTTAACAGAACGATGTTTGAAAAACGACTGTACCGCCACCCTTTATCCTTGGATACATCAACAGAAAAATTTGCACTGGAAAGGAATGTGAAAAAATTAATTCCATTTTGTTTCTCACTTACAACCATTCTCGCCCACATATTCTTCCCCTTGTACAATTGTTTAGATTACATTCTCTACAAACCCCCGGGACTACAACTTTCAATAGTTTTATTCAACATTTATCTTCTAACTCTGTGTGTGCTGGTCATTGGCATCAACTTAATGATTGTGATGGTGGTGGGCGAGGATGTCTGTGAGGGATTATCTAACGCACTCTTTGTTTTCGACCGATCCGTAAGGAAAGACAAACGTCCTTATGGTTATCATCGTCAAATATCGTCTACAAGGCTAATTTTTCGGGGTTAGTTATCCGAAAAAAATCTAAAACAAATTTATTGCACATTTAATAATATTTACATTAATTCCAGAAATCAAAAAAGCTGTAAAAAAGGATCCTACTGTTGACATTGTCGGACTCCTCATGCACTACGTGGTTGCTATTCTATTTCTTGCGGGAATATCAATTGGGCCTGTTTGCGTTTTTACCAATTTTGATCCTACAGGCTACGTTGTCAATAAATTGTTCCCATCAAACCAACAGATTGCCACAATTCTGAAAATCACGTTCAGAATGATTGTAATAAGCTGGGCAGCAATTGAAGCATGCAGGACCTTTGCAATCATATGTTTACCACAGGCATCCCTTTTTGCTATTGTGATGGCCTGTCTAAACTCTATTGCTAAAATGGAACCAAATAAAATCTCTATAATGCTGTATATGGAATTAAGGTATGTTTGTCAGATTGGCATGTCTGGGATTAGAAAGTTGGCAGGAATGTGGATCGGGATTGCATTTCTGCTTGGTGTACTGGGCACTTGGATAGTTGCTGTGGGTTGGAAAATATTTCCGTTTGAGTTGTATATCGTTGTTTCCATGATAACTATGTTAACACATTGTCAGATTTTAATTACACTTCCAATTATAGGTTTCTGTTACGAATTCAGTAATAAGTTGTTAAAGTCTGGTTGGTCAAATAAGTCGTTAGAGTATTGGAAAAGGGTAACAAGATATGATTGCTTTTCAAGTTGTTTCGATTATAAGGTTTGGAAACGACAAATTAAAGCACAGGTGCCCATATCATTTTATTATGGGTTTACTAATTTTGATTCTGAAACTTCAACAAACTATTGTCAAAGTACGATGGATTATGCAATTACGCTGATTCTTTTAGAAAATTAAAGTAGCTACATGAACCAATTGTTGGCTAGCTTCTATTTCCAATAATCAATACTTACAATGTCAAATTTATCCTTTAAAAATACTTTTTAAAACAATTTCTGTGTTCTTAAACCGGTATGAGCTTCTGGTATTTAGTGTGGATATATACCTATATTCAGTAATGTAATATTGATTGAATTGAAATAAACTTTCAAAAACTTTCCATTCGAAAATTTAAATTAATATAGATTACTCACTTAATGTGTATTGAAATTTCCTAGGACTTTTCGTTCCTTCATTTTCAGTGTTTTATCAAGAGAATTGTCCGATCTGTTATATATTTCACCAAATATATATAATTCTCAAGAAAAAATGTGTTAATATCCTTTTTCCATATGATTGTATTTAATTAAGTAGTTTCATCATATAAATGACATGAGTTCTCATAGATATATTAATTATTACACACTTTTCAGACCCTATTAATTTATCCATTTAGGCAAGCACTGTGGAAGACAAAAAGATATCGGATATATATTTGGTAAAAAAAATTCCAAATGCATTAAAACGCTAATTGCAAAAAGAGAGGTGAAATTATTATTGTAGTATATGGTATATGACCAAGGATTGATGTGGATACTAATTTGTGAGTGGGAAATTATAGAACGAATCATTATTTATTGCATTGGCAAAAATAAAAATGCTTTTCTTCTATGCCGCCAGACACCAAATCCGGTGATGGCAGAACGGAAATGAAGAGCAGATAAATCAGTTAATCAGTTTAAAGTTTCTACTTGCGAAATATTGTTGATTTTCGTGGCAATATATTGTGTATCGAAATTATTTTTTATCTATTTTTTTTTCTTTTTGTTAGGCTTCTTCTCAATCCATTCACAAATTCCGTTCAGAATCTGATAAATCATTGAGTTGCGTTAAATCTTCATTATTTTAAAAGTTTTTGTTTAAACACAGAGGAATGTCTTGTCCAATAATTTTGTGTTTGCAGTTTTATAAGATTTGATATTATCACTTATGTATTTGCGCTAAAAGTTGGAATTTGGTATGACAAGAATTATGCTCCACTTCAATGCCGACTAATTCAATTTGCAACCATTCCATATAAAAACCATTTTTATAGATAGGCGCAACAGGTTCTTTAAATAATTTTTACAGATATGCATAAGTGGTTTTTATCTAATAATGATTACTGTGGGTCCAGTCATAACTTATAAGTGTCTAAAT
>JAHZMV010005817.1:0-17678 GCA_027743765.1 Coecobrya sp. COE2
GAATATTATTCAGTGATGACGTTGAAGTGTTACTGATTGAAATTTGTGCTTTCCCAATATTTTTAGGTAGCCGCAGGTACCCCGGATACCTTATGAGACTGATAGGGGATGTCTCGCCGGCCGAACTAATAATAACTCGAACAGCGTTAGAGATAATCCAAAACCGTTTCCACTAATCGATAGACAAAATGTTTGGCTCGAATATAGGCATAATGATTTTGACCTCTTGACCTCAGGTCAAGGTCAGGGGTCAAATTAAAAAAATGTTTTTTCTGCATATATTTAATGTGTATTAGTATATAATCACGAAAAACTAATTTGACCATTCTTGATCTCAAAGTCATTTAGAGGTCAAATGCAGTAAACATGCTACTTTTAACCCACAAATCTCCTGGTACCTATTTGACTCGATTACAATGGCTCGTTATGGGGCCCCAGGTTACAGGAAGATCAAAATATATGTCAACTCAAATATTGACACATAAGACTTTTCTTATGATTGGGCGGGCGACGGCCATGCTGGCTGCGCACTGGTTGATGTAGATGGAGGTTTGGGCAAAAATATTTTGCTCACAGAGTTACACAGATCCATAGCCGTCATGATCGCAGGTATTTATTAAAAACTGTACTTGATTGGAGGTATTACATTGACTTTGACCGCTTTCAAAATAACAAAATTAAACGTCGCGCTGAAAGAAACCAACCTGATGCTCAATTCATATTCTCCAGCGTCTGCAGGATTATCCTTCATGGGATACAAAGTCTCAATTAATGCTCTCAGCTTAGTCCTTACTTCGAAATATGAGTTCACCAAATCCGTCCGTCCTTCGTACCCTACTCAAATTTAATCAATAATGCTAGTTTAACGATCGAATTACCATATGGTGGACCTGCTCAAAATGAACCCATAGTTCCTCAGATATGGTGGCTGATTCCTTTGCTTGTGCATAATCCTGAATGATTACGAATGGTTGTTGAATGTACTCGCACTTCAGAATATATACCGAAAGAAAGACGCGAATATAATTCTTTAAGAGTTAGCCAGATTGTCTCAACTAATGCTTGATGGTCACTTGCATGTAGGATTTTATCTGTTAATTTGGATATCTAAAGTGATCAACCTCATGAAAATTATTGCTATTTATTTCTGTATAGTCGAATAAAATAGTTCATTTAATTCGTTTAGTAATACTTGGTTGTGTTTAAACTGAATATTCAGGCGTCCGGTCGGACCAACGTAAAGCATTTATACTACACTAATTCTCAGATATTAAACTTAAGTTTTGATGTAAACAAGTTGCAGTAATCATTACAATATATAAGTTTATCTAATGACATAACAAAATGGTTCGTAAAACTATAAAATCAATTTTATTTATTAGAAACCATATATTTTAAAAATACAATGACGAACCGACAAGATAAACAAACGTTCAGATGTCTTTATTCTTCTTTGCTTCGTGATTTATGGGCAGTTATAGATCGGTAGAATAAACGTCCAAACAGGAAGGTGTATGTTATGAACATGAATATGTATGCTAAGATGCTATTTGTTTCCCGTACACATCCGTTTCCATTAACTCCTATAAAAAGATTCATTAGACAGCTTCCTTTCATGCAACTACGTTGCTTCGAATTTCGATAATGTAGAGAATAAAAATAATATTATCAGTGTACCTTTCAGGTAAAAAGTTGTTAAATGGATCCCCAAACAAATCAACATCTGCACAAACTGGATTGTTGTGATGAACTTCTTGACCATGACTGGAACATTCATACCAATTGCCTTTTGATCGGAGATTATTCAAATGATTAATCCTTTTTCAACAAGTACATATTTGAATGGTTGTAATGTATTTTTTTACCTTGGCGGCAAAATACGGATACATGACTGAATGAACACCAGAGTTTAGAAATCCGTGCCACCGGATTATAGGTTCCATATATTGTGCTGTGACGAAAAGGTAGAAATTCTTGTAGAGATTATGAATAATATTTTAGTAAATAAATAAAAATGAAATAAAATGCTCGGTAACCTGTCATCCACGACACTATCATTGTCATCAGGTGGTGATACCTTCAAATAAACATTTTTTTCTAGAGGTGTGTACTTCTAACATTATCTGTAACTTCTTCCAAAGTTATAAATATTTAATTATAGCTTACCAATGAATAAAGATTAGTGGTCGTTTACGAAGGATTATAAAAATGGTATCCCCAAACTCCACAGGCTTAGACAATAGGAACAAAAATCTGAAAGGATACATATTCCATATTTCGGATGGAGTTCATAACAATTTTATGTACTTTGGGTTTTTAAATACTTTTGCGATAAAGTCTCTCTAATACCTTCAGAGGATTCATGGAAATTTATTCGATGGATTTGATTTTAAACATGACTTTTTATATACATGAAAAATATACAAACCCTTTTATTTACCAAAACATTCTGCATTATTAGCACTTACCCCCAGAAACATGTTTGCGGATTAATCCCCTCCCTGAAATCCAAAACAAATTAATTTAGATTATCCAATTCAATGGTTAAATAATATAATGTTTTCGTACCTGATACAAATACTATTATAAAATCCATTTTCCCTTGACAACATATTAATGTGTCCAGGAACAAGACGCACAAATACAACAATTGAAAAAAATGCCAGGACCGCATTCCATAAAAACAGTACAACCTTTAGGTCGAAGGCTTGCCGTTTTTGCATCCATTGCTGAAGTACAAAGATGGCAAAAATGTAGGCAAAGGCGAGATAATAAGCGAGGTAGTTTAGTTTGTGCGTCTGAAAAGCAATCCAACGTAAATGTTTGGCTTCAAAATCAAAGCTTTCGGACGTTGTTGGGTGGTCTACTTTCCATCCAGATAATTCTTCCAAAGTGGAATTTATGTATTTCATATTCAATACGTTCATTTATTGAATTATAAGAGCTACACGAGACGAACTGCTTACTGAAGTAAACTAAGCAAAATTTAAAATGGCATTGCCAAATTTATACCTGTTTTTGTTCGCCTGAGGAGTATGTTTTATGGCGCATTGTACAAAGAAGTACATTACCGCAGGCTGTCAGGTTAGCATTAAATCTTAGGCATAAGCTACGAAAAAATTCAGACCTAAATTAGTAAGAAGATATCATTAAATCAGATAGCCTTGAATCGTACTAACGTGTGTCATGTGCTTGTGAAAAAAACAAGTTTTTTATTCTGTTCTCTATTATTGTCCAGAATTCTTGTCTTTCTCCTTATTTACAGATTACTTTCTGGACGTGTGATCATAAATCAATCAAAACAACAAACAACGTGCCAAGAGTATTAAACTTGCCGGGATTTGTTTATTTTTAGCCATAATTATTTTGTTCTTTTGCCGCGGCAAACATAATTTCCGCATTCATGTAAAATTGGAGTTTTAATTGGTGTGTCGACTTGAACATTTTCTGAAACATTGACGAACATAAAAAATGAAACCTCTTTTGTAAATACTACACACATAGTATAATCATCAAAACTTATTTTATGAAACGCAATTGCTGGAAGTGGGTAACCATATTATTCTGAATTGTATACTCAATAAACCTTCACTCATGAGTATTTCTATTTAAATTAACTATCTGGAATTAAAATGACGAATTATAAAATAATAATATGATAAGGTCAGTGGTGTGTTCACATGAATTTTATTAAAAAACAGAAACATGACACAAATATATATGAAAGGTACCTGCTATCCTCGTATAAAGAAAGGGACTAGTGGATAAATATAACTCGCTAACTAATGTTAAAAATATTCACTAAAATAGGTTGAGACTGATTTACTTCGTAAAGCAAAGCGTAGTAAAACATTCATTTTATGTATGCCGTGGAAACCAGGAAATCTTCTTGGCGGGGAAACTCATGACTAACACTTTGCTTAAATTATTATTACAGAACATCAATAACAGATAAACGTCAAATCATATAAGCTCGCATATGTTTTGGTTTCAAGTTTAGCGGACAATTGTTAATACATATCAATATTTTGTCACATTCAGTGTGGCGTTGAAACTTTCGGAAGCTTGAAAACGTGGTATATACAATGCTAATGTTGACTGCGAGTTAGATTGTGACGCAAATGTTTCTGGTAGACTTTCAGCTATGCATTCTATGAGAGAGTTTATTTCAGGCTTCAAAATTGGTGTGATAGAGATACATGATTTAGCTCAAGAAGGTAATAAGTTTCTCATTAAATAAGGATCATATATTACGCAACATATGATGGGTAATGTGATTGTCGTGATGCATGCTTGCGTTCAAATGAAATATTTTCAGTGCTATAATGTTGAAAATGTGATGGAGCGTTTTTTAACAGATTAGAAAAATTGAACTAAACACATCATGATTATGCGACCGTGTTCTATCCAAGTCCCTAATACTATTGATGATTTTATCTTATTTCTGACATGTTGTAATCCAGCTTTGAAAACTTCTGTCGTGGTAAAAGCGCTTGACATGACACGCAGCACCTTTTTTCACAGTTACTTCTTCCCGTCATAACAGGGCAGCATTGTAAGCCTTACTTTGTCGTGTCGATTATTTAAATAATATTTAACTCTGAATTATGAATTATGATTACTAAACGTAAAGATATTTTTATTCATAAATTTGGACCCAAATATTTTGTTACGAAAATTGCTAAAATCTCATTACAAATATGATCACTCGCATATGACAAGGTTTCCTGCAAGGTTGATGTTTTCTGATCCAATCGACCAGCATGTCGTTTTCATTAACTGACGTACCGCGAGAATACTGAATGGCTGAAGATTATTTTGTTATGAAGGTGTTGCCCGTGTTTATTCCGATTCGTTGAGTGAAAATATTAAATGAACATTTCCCTTTGACCAATCCCTATTTGCGGTGTTTAAAATTTTCCCGAGGCAGCACATTTAAAATTTTCATATTTTTAAGTAGTACTATCATACAAAATATGTACAAGATTCCATAATTAAACTAAATTAAGTTTATTTTTCTGTCTTGGGTGCGCATATTTTCGTTAGTCATCACAACTGAAAATCTAAACTCTCCAAATAAAGCACATTTCGTGGATTTTACCAAACTATGCAAACAGTTTTTTCAGATTTGGTGTTGGAATTTAGTTTATTGTTAAAATTACAAAGATAAGGGTTTTAAAACTGTGTTAATAGTATCATATTATTTTGTTACTTGGATTGGAGTGCAATTAAAACATTTGTGGATTTTCAAGGCAAAGTTGATATAAAGATAAAATTCTTCCCACCCACAACAAAAAATATTGTAACAAACTTGTTTTTCTCTCTATATTTCTATGTATTCATCCAGTTCGCTAGAAACAATATTGCTATTACCTTGTCAGCGTAATCAGATTAAAAGTTGACTTTAATTTTAGTTTTAATATTATACTTTGGGCGATAAGGGAAATCCATGGTGCTACACCATGCGTTGTTTTATCGGATACATATATGGGTTAGTTTAGTTTTGTAGTTTTCATCCAACGTTTATCACAGTTTTGTTTTGAATGAAGTTACAAGAAACTCTCGTTTTCATTTTAAGTGAACAAATTACACTGTTTGGTCAGAACATAAAGTTGGCAGACTGACAGCAGCGGATGACTGACGTGTTTTCTTGTCTGAATCTCATAAAAATACTATGGGAGAGAAGCTATAAATCAAAATATTTGTTTACGTAGTAAATACCAGTTTAATATTCAGACTCAAATACTAATTCAACTCAACTCGACTTATTAAAAATTTTGAGCTATACTCTAAATGCATACAACCCAACCCTATCATTACGTGGATTATAGTACATGCTGTTGTATCAGAAACCAAAATATTGTGGCTGGCTTAGGGTGGAAGATAACAATTTCATATGGGATTTTGCCGTTAAAGGATATTATTTCATTTTTAATTATTATGAAATTATTGTAATATGAAGGTTAGATTTTGATGAGCAGCCAACTACATTCTTATTTATTTAGGTCAATGTTTCCAATAAGGTTAAAAATTAATTATAATCTGTCACTTTTCGAGTTTCAGAAATGAGCGATATTTTCCTCCATTTTGACTAAGGTAACTTACGATCTGGGTAAATGTGTTGCAAACCTTTCAGGATAAATGAGAAATACCAATAACGTTTGCAAATATTGCAGGTACAAAAGTTCCAAGGCAAAATAATAGTAAACGATTTTACTCTTTTTTTCAGTTTTGAGAACTAAAATAAAATCAAGCAAACAATCATAAATGGAGTCATAACGTAAAAAGACTAATTACCGTAATAGCATTTAAAATTCTGTTCAACAAAAATATCAGCAATTAAAAACCTTAAAAATTTTATTGTCTTGTAATTTGCTATGCCAACAATAACACAAGTTAGCCATCAATTCATTATTGTACCTAGACAGCATACCCGGAAGGTTTCACAGAAAAAACCAATATTTGTGTGGTTTGAAAACCCTTTCGTACAATTTGAAACCTTTTAAGAACTTCAGTATTATTTCCTATTCAGTATTAATTAATATAAAAAATCAAAACAACCCATACTGTGCAAAATTTGTGAGGAATAATCGAGTCTGAAATAAAGATTAAATAACATTTCACACTCGTATAAAAAATTAGAGCTCCATTTGATCCACTGATTTTGATTTGTTAAGCTATGATGAAAAATGCCAGCGGATGATTTAATATCACGCTGATTTGATTTAGTGATATATGTTGGGCGTTTTTGGATTTCTTGTATTATCGTAGCTCCTTCAAATTTAGTCGAACAAGTAAAAGAAACAAAAGATTCAATTCTTTGATTCTCTCAATGTTAACTTTTGGATTTCTGTAAAAATGGGATACATTTTGGTTTAACGAGGGAGGGAGGGTGCTAATGAGTAAATTAAATAATTATGCTCTGGGTCAAGGTTCAAATGTTAAAAGATTGTCATTTAGCATTATTAATATCTCATCAAACAAAGCGGACAATTTTAATAAGAAGAAAATCCAATTACAAATTTGGCAAATATACTTAGCAGTCAGGTGAACCGCTGTTGTAAACATGTGTTTACAATATATAAACATAATAAAACAATAACTTCCTTTTAATAGCATTCATTGTTCCCCAGGTTTATCAATCAAGTAAGGCGAGTAGAAAGCTAGAAGAAAGGGTGAGCAGAGGAGAATTCTCAGACGATACTGTCATCTCACTGTAGCCAACCAACAGAAAAGATAATATGACCATGACGGCGACGGAAATGCCAAGCAAATATCCACCGAAAACAATCAAGCCAATCACTCCATCCATCGTCGAGTATTCCGTAGCAAGTTCCATGTCAACTGTCAGGATTATTACCCTGCATTAGAAATATTATGGAAACCTTTTTAACGTTCAAACATAAATAAACTGTCGTACTTTATTAGATCTGTCTCCACTATTACTAAACAAATAATAATATTAAATTATAGTAAATTTGCTAGGTATTATGACTTACAGTTTTATATTTTAAGGGAAGCTTTCCTAGGTGTGTCAGTCTAAATCAATGATCGCGAAATAATACAAATGTCAATATAAGAATATTTTCGTCAAATTTCCGGCTTTAGATGTTGTAATTCCGAGTCTAATTTGTTCTACAGCAAAAATTTAATAAAACAAAGTATATCAATTACGTTGTCTTGTAGAAATATTTTGAAAAACATTTCAAAATTCACAAGCCATGCATAATAATATGAAGTTAAGTTATTACCACTGAGTAGCTAATGTATCCAGAGTATACTTTGTATTTTGTGAGATATCGGAGAAAAACTCCTAACCACCACAGTTACTAAAAACAAATGAATTTGAGCTGGGAGTCTTCATATTTCACAGAAACCAAGGCAAAAAGTGGGCTTCCCTGTTGTCACGTTACCTTACTGGAATAAAAGCTTGCATACAGGCTAATACACTACAATCCTGAAACTATGTATGATCTAGCTATGTACAAATGTATTCACAGAACAAGTTTTTCTCCTATCTAAACGAGTAGAGAGACGCATTCCTTCATGAGCGACGCTCATGAAAACGCAGAGGAACTTGATTAGCATTTTTGCAATAAAAACAATGTTTGCTTAGCAAAAAGGAGTAACTTGTTTCCTATATGGGGTAAAATTCTATTTAACGATCTGTATGCCAGATGAATTGAAACGTTTCGACGAAATAAAAAATATTTGATATGCGTAATTTAAAGCTGAGCTCTGGCCAGCAGGCAAAATGATCTGCATCATAGATAATTCAATATTGACATATCAAACCATCACAAAAACTTCCAATTTGACATAATATTAATCAGCGTTCTTAAAAACCCTTTTCATAAAATTTTCAGAATTATGGATTCCTGTTTTTAAAGCAAACGGATACCACTTTGAGACATATTTTTCGAATTTTAGCGTTGTAGGCAGTACAAGTTGATGGCACCTGTACTCTTTCCTTAATATCAAAAATCCGCAGAAGGCATTCTTTTTTGAAAATATAACCCAGCGAAAACCACTTTTATGGTTCAATACTATCCATAAGGACGTTATACTTTTGGTGGATAACCTGTATTTTTATTTATTGATTCTTACAACGAAAGTTGTTTTTAGAAATACACTCATCTATGTATTTATTAGTACTTAATAATTTGAAGTCCTGGTCTCTTTTAGCGATTACCATGGTTATGATGCAAAATATAAAACACCTCAAATAAAATGTCCTTAAAATAAACATAGAGACAATTTCTATGTGATCTATGGACTTTTACTTGTCATGATCGATCAAACAAAATAAAACATAACACATCTATTGGCTGGTTCTGATTCTATATAACAGCTTTTGGCTGCTCTTGGCATAATTACAGTTAAAGCAAATTGTGTATATATGTTATCATGTGCTAACTTTAATTAGTAACTTTTTTCATCTTATTGAAATGGGTAAAATCTTGTATCAATGTTACTCAATATAGGTATGAACAGTTGAAACGAGCAATACCAGTTTCACGTTGCTTAACTTCAATTGCTGATGAATGGATATGTGTATGTTTTCTCCTGATAAAAACAAACTTATGCAGCTAAGAGCAAAATTGATACGTCCAGCGGGAATTTTGGTACTTGTATAAGACCTCTAAATAATCCGACAAGATCTTCAAAATGATCTATTTAGATTTCGAAAATTCATTCAACTTTCCAAGTTATGGGGATTTATAAGTACCCCTTATTTTAGCCCCACAAAATTAGGAATTTTTTGAAAGCGCTTAACAATCGAAGAAAAGCCATAAGAAATTCATTTAACATAGGAAATGGTACCCGCAAGAAATTCTGTAGGACAGTGTGGCTAGTGAGGGAGAGTAAGAGGCTCGAAAGAATGCTTTTTGGCGGTTTTTGGTGGACTACCAGTCTACACTGAAATGCTTTTGAAAATTGATGACATTAAGAATTTGGAGAGGTCAGTCAAATTTAAGGATGCACACATATCACTCTCCGAAATAACGAAAATTGTAAATCCCTCCAAATTTCATATTTGTTGTATTTAAGCCATCAAAATTCAAGTATTTCCGTTAAGTTTAAATCCGTACTGTGAATTCAAACTTCAATAAGTTGTGATTTTTGTTTACTTACCAAAAGGTATTGATCTGCTAAAATAAGCATGTAGTAATCAATAAATGTTTTAAAATGCCCCGCCGAAGTAGAAATGAACATAATATGTTCCGCAATATATTTCATGTCACAGGTCTTGAAACGTGACGTAAATAGTTTTTCATTGAACGTTTAACTAAATTATTTCCATTTTTGCTTTGGCAAGAAATATATTTTTAAAACCTTGATTTACAAAAGTTTGGTTTGGACCAGACCTTTTTAATACTGACGATTAAAACTTATGGTTATTATAATGATGATGATGATCATTTCTTCTCCATCATAAAAAAATCGTTACACTTGTTTTCTCCACTAATTGCAGGATAGCAAATCTTCGTCATCAGTAATATTGCGCACATAGTTCAACTTAGTCGATTCATTTTTCTTACTTGTCGCCAATTATGGTGGCGGAAATTCCACGGATAACGACTTTGCAATTTAGGTTACTAGTATATTGTTAGTGTTTGCTGTTTGAGACTGTAATCATAAAAGTAGTTTAAACGTATTATTGCACATAGTAAACTCGATACAAAGGCAGATTCTTTCACGCCCCCAACAGCTCCCGCAATCGGTTAAAAATAGAGTAATATTCCTGTAATCTGTGCAGTTTAATCAGTATAATAAAATGGTATAATTATGGGCTGGAAAAGCCATATCTGATGTTGGTGAAGCAAAGGTGAAGATTCAAGTTTTTGTACCAACTCTTTCTTTTATGTTCAACCCACCCATTATATCATCAGGACTGACAGAAAGCAGCAAAATGATTGGCGTTCCTCTATCAGATAAATACATACCAGGTAAACGTAAAGTATTAAAGGAAATGTCTAGTGACTTTCTAAGATAAGGTTTATTAATAATACACGTATAAATGTTTCATAAATCAAATTAAAAATTGTAAATGTAAGGATTTTGTTACAAACACAAATGTACAGTCCCATTATTAAATCGTTTTTAAAGGTCTTTGAATTTATTTTTATGTCATGCAAAATGACTTTTGGATCTCTGCAAATAATATTAAATTGTAATTTGAAGCTGAGTGCTTCATGAGCACAGCATAGCCATTTGCTTTGTTTTTATAATAGCAGTATTAGTTTCCAAAAAATGAGACAATAGGTTATCAGTATACAAATGAACAAAAATTAATCATTAATAATATGCCAACAAAAAGTAGCAATTAATTCAATATATAATTACATACAGTATAGCATTTTTTAGATTTTAAAGAGGAAATTCATATGGAAACGCCTCAAATGGTATCACCGTTGCCTCGGCTATCCTTTTTGAAATGTAGTTAGTCTCTCAAAATATAATCTAGGGAAAACCTTAAAAATTCAACTATTTGTTAATAATTCGTCAAGCGATAGTAATTCCAGACTATTGATTCAAGTTAAAAAATTGTTAACTTTTTGCGAGTATGGAATTTATAATAATATGGTTTCCCATTTCCAGCAATTAAATATCATAAAATAACTTGTCATGATCGTACCACGTGAGTAGTAGAAAAGAATTTCCATTCTTCTCGTAGGTTAATATTTCAGACAATGGTCAAGGCCACACCAACCCACTTTCATAATAATCCCCAATTTTACAAGAATCGAAAACTGATTTTGTGCTTTTCATTAACCTATTTTTGGTAGATTTTATGCTAGATTTTACTCCACCGTATTTAGTGTGGCTTACTTTAGCGTTTTATCGAAAAATTGAATCAAGTTGGATATTTTCTTAAAATTTTGTGGATAGGTGTAACGTGGTCTTAATGAATGGGTCCGATAAACTAAAAAAACTGTAGTCGAAATTGAGTATTACTTATAAGAGCATTTGTTATAAAAACTTTTAATCATAGCGCAGATGCTGTTGCTCTAATCTTCATGTTAATATAACAATGGTATCTTTATGGTTATTCTGCAACGTGAAACAAACAAAATAATTATGGTAAAATCCCGGGAAAGTATAATCGTTTCTGTTAATTGTTTGTTATCTTGATTGATTTATGCTGGCACTTCTTTAAATTATGAATTAGATTCTGTAAATATGTAGCAGAATAAACATGCTGGATTATAATAGAGAAAAAAATAAAAAATCTTCCCAGCATATTCTGCACGCCCATGACCCGACCTGGTATTGTTCAAGGTTATCTGATTTAAAGATATGATTTTACTAACTGAGTTTCATATTTCCTCGTAGTTTATGCTTCATATATACTACTGACATGGCAACTTAATTTTGTGTACTTCATTATATATTACTACATAAAAATGCTGCTCAGGTGTACAGAAATTGATATAAATTTTAAAGCCTCATGACATATTATGCTAAGTTATTTTCAACATACAGTTCGTCTTGTAGATCTCCCACTAATCAATACATGAACTGGTGGAATATTGAATACTTCAGCTTATCTCTGCAAGAAATCTGGGAATGGAAATTGTACGACCCAACATCTGAAACCTTGATTTTTAAACAAAGAGTTTACGTTGGAATGCGTTTCAAACGCACATACTCATCGTCAGTTACGTCACTTATTATATTGCCTAATTAACTTACTCACATGAAATGAAGGTGTCGACTGAAACTTCTTATAGGAGTTAATGGAAAAGGATATGTGCGGGAAACAAATAACATACATATTCATGTTCATAAAATACTTTCCTTTACGGCGTTTATTCAACCGAGCAATGGCAACATGTGAAAAACGTAGCAAAGAAGAACAAGGATCACCAAACATTTTTATTGCTCGTGTCATCCCTCAAGGTATTTTTAAAATGCATCTTTTCTAATAAATAAAATTGATTTTCTATTTTAAAGAGGCCTTATGTTATGTCATTAAATAAACTTTTATTGTAATGTTCAATGCTACTTTCTTAAATCATTATTTACGTTTAATATCTGGAAAATAAATGTTATAAAATATACATTGGTCCGGCTCGCTGCCTCGGTGTACAGTTTGAAAAATAACAAGTTTTACTAAACCAGGTAAATAATAAATTGTTCTTTATACCAATATGCAAAAGAGAGAAGGAATACATATGTCAGCAATAAATATCCATAATATCGTTGCAAATAATCGATTTTGATTTGCAAATCATCAGATAAAACAAAATAGCAAGCTGGATTAATGATGGACTGACTTAAAGTAGTAACAAACTTACCGGATTGGTTTTACTTGGCGTTTATTTGATTTATGCCAACCAACATGATAGTAACACAATACATCTATGTGTTAAAACTCAAGATACCCACATCTATGTAGCCTAGAAATGTAACTTCGATAATTTCTGTCTCAACGTTCAGCTTAAAATGGTTGTTGTGTTAAAGGATATTTCCCTCCCGCTCGCTGAATAGATAGGTATACCAAATTTTTATTTTAAACAATGAGCAATTTATTCTAGAGACTGTATTGAATATATCTATTTTCCACCGCCATTAACCACTATCCTGTAATGTATACATTTATTTATGTGTTGACAACGCTTGTGGCAAAATATACGGTAAGTGTATACAATCTTTATTTCATGGACTGGAATGCATGAGTACACATAAATGTTGCTTTATTCTAAATTTAATTCCATATTCATGATTTCATAAGCTAGCAACCTATGCATTTCCATATGCTTTATATTATTTCCTAGGGTTTCGGTTTCCTAGGGTTGTATATATATAGGTTGTTGCGTTGTTGGCTGGAGTCAGTCACGAAATATTGTGTAGAGCTTCTGGTCAGTTTGTAATCATTATAATCTTTCGTCATGGAAGCGAGCAAATCTTTAAATGACAGCGGCAAGACTTTCCCGCAAGAAAATAATAAAGGCCGCCAGGAAATACTTTACAATGGCAACTTTTATGACATCACGGATTTTATAAGCAAGCATCCTGGCGGGAACGTCATTAAATTTTACACTGAGTATGGAGAGGATGCATCACATGCTATTCAACAATTTCATTATCGATCAATGGGAAAGGTCGATGCTATAATGAAATCATTTAGAAAACGAGTAGCCGAGCAACAGGAAAGTAAGTTTTGAAACAGATATAGTACAAAATTCCAGGTTTTTTAAAAAAATAATTGTCTATCACATTATTTCCATAGGTGGATCTGAAAGAAAAGACATATTACGTAACACACTTCTCAGTGATGATTTCAATCAACTGTTTGAACAACTTACGTCGGAAGGATACTTTGAGCCATCTTTTACTCATGTCATAATTCGTCTGGTTGAAGTTGTGGCGTTATTCATATTTACCTTAAGCTGCTTTCTGGATTCCCAAAGTTTTCTAACAAAGTTTTTATCGACAATTCCATGTGGTTTTGCCCTTAGTAGATTTGGATGGTTGCAGCACGAAGGGGGCCATAACTCACTCACAGGGAACCCCAAAATAGACAAAATGATACAGGATTTTGCAACTTGTATGTAAATAGTTTTTACGCACTGCACACGCTTTAATATAAAAAAAGATTTTCCATCATAGCTTACCGAAAATAATTCACCATCTATCTTAGGTTTTACTCTTGGAGGCTCCTCAATTTGGTGGAACTCTCAGCATAATAGACACCATGCAATGCCGCAGCGATTGGAGCATGACGTTGATTTAGCTACACTTCCATTTGTAGCGTTTCATAAACGCGCTGTCAAGGATTCCAATCAAATCAACGCTTTTTTCATCAGATATCAGGTACGTTTGTACATAAATACATTTTTCATTACCTTTCACAGTATATAATTTAGCTAACTAGAGCAATCTTTTCTAGGCTTTTTTCTATTTTACTATTGACTCTCTCATTGCTGCAATTTCCTGGAGATACATTTTACATCCTCGTTACCAGCTTCGCAAAAAGGCATATCACGAGTTGGCACTTGGACTCCCAAGTCTATTCCTGTCAGTATATGTGGTGGGAACATTTTGGTATTTCGCGATTGTTTACTGGTTTTCTTTCTTCATGGGGATCAACTTTGCACTCAGTCACTCACATTTGGATGTGGCTGAAAACCCTACCCATTGGGTTGAATACTCATTAACCCACACAGGCAATTTCGACAAAAGGAAATCAGTCATCGGGTCAAGATGTTAGCAGAAAAACATGGATTGCCTTATCGGGTGTTAGGTTACACGGAGGCATGTGGAATGGCACTCAAAAATTTGAATGATGTTGGGACACAACTTACTAAAAATAAAATCTGATATAATGTACATGTACTCAGAAATATTCTTTGATTTTACAATGTCTTACATAAAACAATCTGAATCATGTCCTATCCAATCAAAACAACTTCACCATATATCATTGTACAAAACACATAAATGTTTACAGAATTTTCTCGGAAAATTTTTTGAAATTATTCTAAAGGTCTAATTATACAAACAAAATTAATATAATGAGCTGTAGTTAATAAAACATGGCAATTAATAACTAATCTTTAGCTAAATATTCGTGTCAGATACATGTAGTTTATTATGGAAGCGTCTACGTAATTTTTCAACAATATAAACTGACAAGTAAGTTAGGATATGATGGGACAACTGATCATCAGATTACTTATGTTGATATTATTCGTTTAATTTTCATAAAGTTATATTATTTAACAATCAAAATTTATAACTACAAAACAAACCTAATCCTGTCGTGGAATACACAAAGTGATTGCAAAATGTGCTGTATAGTGACAAGCATATTTCAAAGCATTTTGAAACCCCACAGCATACGCAATTCGTCCAAATATTAGTTCGGAACCTCTGAAACCCCTCGAGTCCCTTTATCCGGTATACAAAATATGGTAACCAAATGTGTCACGTTACAGAATCCACCCCTTGGGACCAAAATATTTGCCATGTTTTCATGTTCATAAATAGATTCGTGAATAAGTTTTGGAAATATTCATTGAAAAACGGTTCTATAAATATTCAAGTCAAAATATAACCCACATTGTAATTTGGGAATCAACAATAAAATAGTTTTTCAAGAATGTTTTAACAATAATGGCCAATATAGCATGAAATATTACATGCCTGTTTGCGTTTGTCTGTCATATACCGCGAGCATATCTTGATGCGTGTCTTAACGGCCAATATACTAACAGTAATAGAAAGTAGATAATGCATAAAAATATTCTATATAACACTTATCAGTAAAAACAAATGCCACGATTTTTATTCGCAAAATGGAAATGCCAAGTAAAAAATAATTCCAGATCTGTCTTCCTTAAATTGTCTTTTGCTGTTTGTTCCAATGCCAGACATTTGTTTTATCAGCCAGTGGATCACTGTTTCCACTCGATCAGCGTTAGTTCACTTTTTTGCCATTTGGTTCTGCCTCAGATAAAATAAAAATTATGTAAACAGTAACTATAATGCTGGCATGTAAAAATTATACCTGCCTCCATTCAATTACAAATTAAAAAGTATAAAACGGCAATTTTTACATGGCACAGCATTATTTCTTAAGCCCTAATTGTTAAGAATACGACTAGCTCATAACAATTAAAATCGGTAAATTCCATATTGGATAGGATGGTTGATGGGTTTGAAAGGCTGTAAGAAAGAAAACAAGATATGGTAAATCATCTCGACCATTTTCCTTAAATTAACTTGAGTCTATGATACATTTTGTTGCGAAATGTCCATTGAACTTCAATTTATTACAAGTAATGTGGGTGATTTTTAGCTGTGCATACCGCCATCCAAAATACCTCATAACTTTGTGTAGTATGCTCCAGTATTTGGTAAGCTTGCTGGAAAGATATAATCCATCACTCTCAAAACACAAATTCCAATCGACCTGTTTCCTAAAATGCGTATTTGGATAATCCTTTATTAGATAACAACATTTTATTACCACTTCAGCCTTGTCTAAATAAGAACTATTGTATATTTGGCATTTGCTTAATATTACAAAAATCCATAAGCTTTTATCAAGAAGCGCAATGACTGGTACATCATTTTGGCAAAAATGTTACATGTTTTTGAATTCAGGGTAATAAATTTTCATTTGTTAATTGTTAAATTATAGGGTAACAATTCTCCAGTCAGGTTTTGCTCAATTAAACACTTATGACGCAGAAAGATTATACCAAAAATAATTAATTCTAGAAGTAAAATCACTACAAATTGTTATTTATGCTGAAACCGAAAATACGCAAATTAAATATTTTTAAGACTGAGTTATGACTGACACTACGAGTGCTTCAATTTGTTTGAATCAGATAAAAATAAATAAATAAATAAAATAAACGGAGGATGTGTAATAAAAAGCGATAGTTGCTATTCAATTTGCAGATTTCCTAATAGATAATATCAAGATACATCCTTTATCCCTGCATGATTTAGTGAATTATTAAAATATCGATATACTCTTATTGGAAACTAAAAAGTCTCCAAATATTTTTGAGTTGCGAGAGAAGAAAGGTCGTTCAGAAAGGGATCAACTGAACTTTGTACCTCTGCAGAAACGACCTTTCTTCTCTCGCAACTCTAAAAGATTTTGAGACTCTTTGGATTCCACTCTCTGTAATTATAATTATATAAATATTGCTAGCAATTTAGCGCGACAGAAAAAAATTATCAAAACCATGCACCTAACGACAGAAATTGGGTTACAATTACATCGATGATACACTCTTCAATAGTTACTACTACCATGTGAATGATTCTGTTATAGCAGGCATCCTTGCAGCCGCATAATTAAATTTTACACCGAAAGTGGGGGAAATGCGATACATGCTATTCGGAAAGCCTATCACTGATCCATTTGATGGGTGGAGGCTGCAATGAAACCAGTTTCCAAACGAATAGCTAACCCTTACACTCGGAAGATTTGTTTTTATGTCAAGTAAACAGATTATATTTTTCGATGACTTCAAAGCCTTATTTTAATTCAAGGATATTTTAAGCTGTCGTTTTGTCACAAAGCAATTCGCTTGATATAGTTGTTGGGATTGCCTCTGGGTAGTGCAGATCAAGGCTAGACGGTGTACGTTGTCAGATTTTAGGAAATTAGGGGGCCGTCTATCAAAACGTCAAAAGTTGGGTGGGAG
>JAHZMV010005818.1:0-16603 GCA_027743765.1 Coecobrya sp. COE2
CGGGGTCGTTTACAGTTGGGGCGACGGTGACTACGGAAAACTTGGCCATGGGGGCGTGGCCACTGAAAAGTATCCTAAGCAAATTCAAGGCGCTCTCATAGGAAAAGTTGTGATTTGCATCTCAGCTGGATTTCGGCATTCTGCATGCGTCACAGATACTGGAGAGCTATATACGTGGGGCGAAGGAGAAAGTGGCAGATTAGGCCTTGGCGACACGAACGACAGACAAGTGCCAACTCTGGTTAAGGATGTTTGTAACGTGGGTCTTGTCGCGTGTGGGGGAAGTCACACGTTAGCTGTCTCCAAATGTGGAAGAATCGTTTGGAGCTTTGGTGCTGGAGAGTATGGAAAATTAGGTCATGGAAGTGTTATCAGAGAAATTCGACCAAGGGTTGTAGAGGCTCTTCAAGGTCATCTTATTACAAAAATTGCTGCGACAGGTAGATATAAATATTTAGCCAAAATATTTTTGTACATAATACATTTTTGAAGGTGGAAAATAGAACAAAAATAATTTTAAACACTGATTTTGTCCTTAGCTTATGCCTCATTTTGTTTGACAACGGACGGCCAAATTTTTGGATGGGGTACTGGAGCTTGTTTGGGGCGAAATGCGAATGAGGCTAAAATCCTTAGTCCGGAACGTGTTCACGACTTGTCTGGAGAAAAGGTGTGAACTTGTTTTTAAATATGAATTTCATTTATTTCATCTGAGTATTTGTGACTACTTGATTACTCATTCTATATCAATCGTTTTGCACATTCTTATAGGTTATCGACATCTCTTGCGGAGAGTCTCACGTTTTGGTTCTCACCGATAAAAACAACGTATTCTCTTGGGGAAATAACTCCATGGGCCAGTGTGGCGTTGGAAATTCAATATCTCCCATTCTAAAGCCCAAAAAAGTATTTGGCTTGGATGGCGTCACTGTAGTGGCCGTTTCCGCTGGGACTTCTCATTCTGTGGCTTGGACCAGTAGCGCAAAATCCCGAAAGAGTAAAATCCCTGTTGATGTCCCTTCATGGATGGAAGCCTTCAAAGAGGAACCAGTATCTATACTACGCCGTTTTCTTGAGCAATATGGGCTTCACTATTCTGCTGATGGAAAACCTCTTGCACCATTTCAAGATTGTGAACAGCATCATCAATTCATTGTCCTATGCTTAAACCTACTAACAAGTCATTGTGCTCTGATGGTGCAGCAACCTCAAAAAATGACTCAACTCACCGGTGAAATGGACAGAGAAATCACAGCGTTACGAAACCTACTTTTCCGCATGCTGGACATGGAATTACCTCCGACAGTTCAGGGAGCTATGGGAGATGCTCTTCTGACGGGAACTTCTTTACTTTTGCCACCTCTCAAAGAAAAATTGGTGCTTTTGTTGGAAATGCTGAAAAACGTTGATAATCTGAGCAAGGGTCAAGCGCTTCTTTGTGGAGTGATCTTTAACAGTTTTGAGGATCATCAGCAGACGGCCTGCATGCTTGGCTTGGCCAAGCCAACAAAGCTACAAGACCAGTTTACTTTGAAGGATTTGGGTCTGACGGAAAATGTTATGAGCACCATAACAAAGATATTGAGTGGTCTGGTTATCAAAAGATTAGACGGAATCGACTCCAGTGGAAAGGATGAACCTGTTGGAATTTTCTATCAGAAATTGCACGAACTCTTGACAAATCTCCAGAATCACTTGTTTGCCCACTGTATTTGCTCAAGGCCTTCGGAGCCACTGACAAAATTACTCATTGGACAGTTAGGAATACTGTTGGCGGAGAATGTAAAGATTTACAAAAAGGTTGGAGAGATTCTTGGGAGGAACTCGGCAAATTATTTGAGAGTAGCAAGTATACTGTACAGCACCGTCAGCGGCTCAATGCTTAGTAGAGTTTTGCACACCATGTTGCTAACAGTGGACACGAGTATAGGAGGGGGTGTTGCAGAAGAAGGTACACCATCATCACTAGATTTAATTGGACCATTGATCAGTTTGGTTCTCGGAATGGAGGAGATTGTGAGAAGGCTTCCGGTAGAAGTAGTGCAGGCTTACTATGAGGATGACGACTGGAATAATTGGGATGGCGAAGGGAATACTCCAACAGAGTCAGAGGAAGATTTTGCACACCATCGAGAGCCATCAACTGGAGGCAATTTGAAAGCTTTCACGTGGTTCATGGATATGCAAAGAAGTGGTAGTCATCTTTTAGGAAGAATGATTGGTGTGATGATTAGAGGTCTTCCCAAAACCAAGGAGGAAGTGATGTGTTCCAATTGGTTGACCAGTATGGTATTTTCCCATGGATTAGAAGAGAGTTTAGAAGATGACCATTCAAGTGGGGAAGGAGCAATTTCGGAAATTACTGAAATTATGGTGAATAGACAAGAAGATTGGATGAAAGAACTGAAGGATGTTTTATGTCAAAGGGGATATGGGGACGCGATGCAAAATCTATTCGGACTGATATTTCCACTAAGTCTGAGTGATGGTCAAGGTGGCAGTGGCATGGCCGGTGGGGGAATGAGCCATCAGGAAAATGGAGTCACCTGCCTGTACGAGCTCATGTTGGAACACGCCAAGAGTTTAGACTGGGATACTTGCGATCTCACTGGGATTCAGGATGAATTGCTCGACAGTGTGAGTAGACTTATGTTACTGGCACTGCTAAAGCACACTGGAGTTATTTCAGAAATGTCCAGCATGACAGTTCCAGAATCACGGCACAGTGAAAAGTTAGGAGAGGTGTTTGCACTAGTCTTCCAGTTGAGAGTACGACTTCAGGCATTCCGACAGGCAGAAATTGCAAAAGAGACTGCACAGTTGCAGCAGCAACAACAACAACAGATGCTGCTTCACCAGATGGGCAAGAAAGAGGAAATTGGTGGCGCATCTTCATCCGGCGCCCAACGCGGTACTGCCAGTGGAAGCTCAATGATGACTGATGACGCCAACTTGCCTTGGATGCCAGAAGGATGCATTGAGGATCCGAGAGATATATTGCTTCAAGAGAGTGAATTGGATAGGCAGTTGAGGTCAACATTTGAAGCAGCTTTGGCACTAGAGCCAATAACCGATCCATGTCCGGTTGGAGTAAGACAATGGCAAGAGTTGTATAATGCAATGCATGGAAGTGTAGGAGAAAGAAGTCAGTCAGCCCAAGGTGGAATTATACAGCCACTCCAAGTCGGGGAGACTGGTGTTAGTCGTGGTGGTCATGGTCAAAGCTCATCAAGTAGTGGACCGCCGACAAGACGAGCGTTTGGAAGAGGCCGTGGAAGAGTACTGACTTTACGACCCAACAGCGGTCCCGAATCTGAGGATTTTCGGATAATCAATAGAATGTTTATGCCAGGAAGTACCGTGCCACAATATATGGATTCTAATGCTGGAGATGAGCCTGAATTACCCCAAGATCTGGGACCTGAAGTTATACAAAGTGCAGCAACCTCCAGTGATATACCAGATCCTGGCTACTTTTTTATGCGAGAACCAAGCAGAGGAGATACAGCAGGAAGTTTGGTTGATGACCACAGATCAGCACTGGTCATTAGCCCATCTTCGTCGAATCATCCTCAGCCACCCTCATCAGACAGAACTGATTTGAGTTTGAGTGGTGTAAGCGATTCCAGCTCGGTGACGCACGAGCTACCCGTTCCAAACTCAATTGGTGGAAGTGGCTTCCAAGATAACTATGAAGAATGCTGTAGACTAATAATTAAAAAGTGTCTACTCCTATTATTGGCTGTGAAGGCGCCTCACTCTTCGTCCGCTTCAACATCCTCCACATCACAATCATCATCTTCCAGAGAACAAAGGGAACGTATGAATAGTACAAGCTCTTCCAGAAGTGGAAGCTCCAGCGGAGGAGACGTCGTTAGTGAATTCAGTGAAAGTTTTGATTTAGTAGAACAAGACGAACAGATTGGGGATGACTGGTGTGGTCACCAAGATTTTGACATGTTTACAATATCATGCACGGATATGTTAGACGATGAGAATGAGGACGGTAGCGGCATGGGGATGATGGGCGAAGAATTTGGTGAACACGCCAATTCAACAAGACGCAGAGGATCTGCTGAGAGCCTACTTCATCGTTTACTCAGCAGCACAAGACACATGAGCGGTGTACACAGTCAACAGCAACGAAAAGAATTCTTACATGTGAGCCGCCTGGGAAAATCTATTCTTCGCTTTGTTTCGTATGACGTTTTCTCAAAACTGCAGCAAAGTTCAGGAAAATTGCATCCAGAAAATAATCCGGCAGTAGGAGCGTCTCAACCTCACCACCATCACCGCGAAGAAGGATCTAGTAGAAGTAGGTCGGGCTCAGCCACGACAGCTCAACCACAGCAATCAGTCCCACAGGTTGTGGAAGGCTGGCAGTGTGATGTTTCCACTTTGGTTTGCGCCTTGGTGAGTCAGCAGGAACGAGCCAAGTTAAGAATTGAAGCACTGACGAAAATACTTCAGCTAATTAGTGGACAGCAGATGGAGATAGACGCAAGTAGGTCTAGTGGAAATACCACCAAGGGAGACGATCAACAACAAAATCAACAAGATTTTCTAGGGAGTGTACACGAATTCCTACTGGCGGGATGCTACCACTTGGGATTATTTTCACCTATAATGATAACCCCTCCGTCAACAATGACGAGTGGCACTGCAGGTGGTGGGGGAAGTGGTACTCACAACAGTAGAAATACTCAGGGTGGAGAAAGCACCTCTGGTACCGGCGGAGGGAGTGGCAATACCTCCAGTGGTGGAGCTGGCGGAATTGGTAACACCAACGTTGGAGTTTCCTGGTCAGAGTTCGAAAATAATGTGCAACTCTGTCACTACCTCGACTCTATTCAAGCTGCACCCTTTCATCTCCAGAAAAAAGTTGTTCGTGTGGTACACCGTATCATGGCTTGGCTGATAACTTGTCTGCGGAAACAATGTCTAATGACTGGAACGGCTAATAGCAGCATCAGCCTTAGTAAAGAGAATGTTATATCCAGCAATGGGGGAGTCAGTGGAATTGATTTGAAGTCTGTCCTAGTGAAAAATGACAACGATCAAGTGAAGTTACTCAACCTGTTTGCGTTATCCTGTCGCTTTAGAGAAAATGACATACGGCTCGTGGTAAACTCAGGATTGCTGGGCGTCTTAGAAAAGTACTGTTTGAACGGAGGCGGTAGGACTAGTCCAGAGGGAAAAATTACCGACATTTGGTCTGGATTGCCGTATCCAAATTATGTGACTGTGGCAAGCATTCGGCTACTTCACATGATTGCTGTCAGCACGGCGTTGTACGCACATAAATTGGAAGAATCTGTCGTGGAAAAAGTTGTGGAGGTATTATTCACACAACTTTTGAGTTTACTTACACTTTTATGTGGAAATCGAGTGAGTACTGATGGAGGATCGCCGACACCTATTGGAACGCCAGATACACCGGTAGTGTCCCTAAGTCCAGTGAGTGACGCTGAGAAACCGGTTCATTCCGCGACGTCAACGGGAGCATCCTCTGGAGTAGGTGGAGGACCCAGTATGATGCTTTTAAATCCTGTAGAAAAGCAGGAGATCGAAATGAGACTCGGTGATCTGTTTGTATTCCTGAGAAGGTTAATTGCAGGCAGTCCCATGGGTCGTTTGCTGTCAAAGTCGCACTGGGTCAAATTGATCCTAAGTTTTCTTAGCGTCAAACCATGCAGCGATGTCGAATTATTTTTGAAATTCGATAGTGGAGGTGGTGCTTCAGCTTCCACCGGACCGTCATCTACGACACCACCAACAGCAACAGAACAAGAGAAGATGGAGGGTATCTCCTCTTCTGGCATACAAGAAAATTCTCATCAGTCAGCATCATCCTCTGGTGTTGGAACCTCGTCAGCGTCTACGTCCTCTCTGACAGATGTAGAAATTCAAATGTGCCGTAACATTTTGATCGCTCCAGGACTCCGTTCCAGAATGCTTGCTGTAAATCTATTAGAGTCTATTCTGGGAACTGTTCCCGCAAAAGACTGCACTGATTTGAAGGACCAAGTTGTCAAGGACTTGCTTCAACAGCTAAGTGACTGCATGTGGGCCACACCAGTTTATGAGCGTGCCAAACGGAATATTTTGTGCAGGGAAGAAGTTTCCCGGTACGTTTATGGCGAGAGTAGTCTCACAGGGGAAAGGGATGATGGACTCAATACCGATTATGAGCCAAAGAGACCATTAAAGACTTTGCTTCCTGGCGAGCCACTTTGTGCACCGTTGGGTGCTACATTGGCAGAGCAGCATATCGCTTTGCTGAGGAAACTTCATCGACAAGATGGATGGACTAAGGTAGTCAATGATAACCTTGCTGAGAGATTGCAAAATGCCAGGGAAATTTTGTATGATAACAGCTCAGAGGACAAAACCCCTACACCGAGTGAAACGGATGAAGAATATGAGCCTGATGAAGGGATACCCACCTCACAGCAGGGAGAGGGAACAGGTTCAAGTCACCACCATCATCATCACAGTCATAGAATGGACTCGATGAAGAACGGTCCACAAACCAGTGTGGAGAAGGTACATTTGAACAATTTTGATGATGTTGACAAGCTGCTGAAAGAAGCTTGGCCAGTGTTGGGAGTCATTGGAGGGGTCGATCGAGGTCTGCGAGTTGGTGCCGAGTGTATTCACAAACCAACCGGGAAGAAAGGCATTGTATTAGGGACGTTAAAGGCTGGGCTAAGTTCTGTCAAAGTACAGTGGGATGATCAGGAGAGTACGGTGACTGATTGTTTAGTAAGCAGTTTGGAACCTTGTGGGCCAGTAGCTTTTGAAGCACAAAAGTTCACAGTCCTCAATGCAGACATGTTGAGGTTAATAACAACGCTGACAGGAATCACAGGGGAGATGAAATTTCCCATGGGTGAGGTTACGGGAGGAACTACGTCGGGAGAGAATACGGTATCGAGTAGTACAACGAATTCGACCGGTGTTGGAGGTGGCGGAACCGAGGAAGATTTGTCTAGGGATCAGGAAGAGATGACGACGTCCTTGAAAAGTATTAAGGAGGAGTGTTCCCAGCAAAGTATTTGGGAAGGGAATGGAAATGTGGGTGGAAAAGGGGGCGTAGGAGGGAAAGGGGAAAAGACACCGGTTTCAGCAGAGGATAAAGTGAGTTCAGCGTCTTCATCGAGTACAGCTTTAGTAGAAGCTTTAAGTAGCCAGATGGTTAGTGATATAATTCATGAAGTTACGCGGAAGGGAAGCGCAGACTCAATAGGGTCAACGGGTTCTGCTGGAGGCGGCAGCGGCTGTTCCAGCGGTGTAATGATGATGACCAGTGGATCCGGAAGTGCGACCAGTTCCTCGGCTGCTGTTAATCGAGAAGATGGAAGATTGAAGAGTGAGCTAGAGAGGAAAAAACAAGAGTTGGAAGTGGAGGGAGCCTACGTGAAAATGGCTTATTTACAATTTGGAGCAATGAAGAGTCTTCAATGTATCCTGAGCTGTAGCTACTTTTCCGAGTTCCTGCTAATTCCAAAGAGAAAGAAGCCAAAGGATGGAAAACGAGGAAGTGGTGGTCAAGGTGTTGGCGGCTCTGGTCAAGATAAGGATGCTAAGGAGGACGAACAAAAAGAAAGTTCGCTGTCGGGAACTCAGGATGGAGAGGGAAAGATGAAACAGTGTCCCAAGTGCGGTCATCATTCGGACGGGAGAGGAGGTGACGATGATGGAGATGATGAATCATCCTGCCCATTTTGTGGAGAGGATCGTCAAAATCTGCAAAATGCTCTTAAAGAAGCATTCCGTCACCTGGTGGAAACTTGTGTGAAACCACTTAGATTGCCACGACTCTACCAAACGGGTGAAGTAGAACGGCTCCATTGCGTTCTCCAGAATTTGCATACAAGACAGTTGGTGGACTTTACTGGACCAAAATTCAGCAGTGGTCTTCACAATAAAGAGTATAATGGCCAGATGGGGGTGGGCGGTAATGGCTGGCTACCTTGCACCATTCCAGGAAGTGAATCGGCAGCAGTCAGAAGAAGAAAACCGCAGCCAAGCGATACTGAATCTGGTGGAGGAGGACAAAGAAGCAGTTCTGGTCAAGTTCCTCCAAGAAATCGGGCATTTTTACCAATGACCTTAGCAAACATTGCATCACGACTGTATCCTCCGTTGAGATTCGGAACCAGGTCATCTTGTGGCAACGGAAGTGCCAGTGCTCCTCAAACAAGCATATCACTGATGGATGATCATCTTGGACCAGGATCTGCTGCGTGGGCACAGACATTGGAAAGTGGAGGTGGTGGCAGCAGCAGCAGTAATAGAGTACGATCAACCATGGCAGGATTGAGTGGTGCTGGTAGTGGAGGAGGAAGTTCTAGTAACTGTCACCGACGCAGACAACGAAGGTCTCCATCTCCTCCAGCAACCGGAAGAAGTTCGTCAGGAGGTGGCAGCTTCCCCAGCTTAAATGGTAGATTGCCCACAGCTTTACTTGAAATGGGATTTACCCCTCGCCACATTAGAAGCGCTATGGCAGCTTTAGGGTTAACGGGAGAGTTGAGTGTGGCAGCCGTTAGTCAACTGGCAAGCTGGATGCTGGAGAATCCTTCCATTGATTCATCGGCGGCTGATTCACATTCACAGGATTTGCCAGACGGCAGAAGCTTAGCTGCAGCGGCACAAGATCGATATGCAAGACCGTGGACATTGGGTAGTACAGCAGCATTTATGCAGAGGGTGGAACAGATTGGGAGAGGCGAAATGGGAACGTTACTTCAACAGCAACAGCAGCAACAACAACAACTGCAAAATCGAAGTGGTAGCTCTGGTGGAGGAACGGCTGGCGCACCGACAACAAGTTCTGTGGAACAGATGCATCAGCATCAACAGCAGCAACAATTTTTACCTAATTTATCGGAGAGATTGCAGATTTTGGAAGATTTCATGCAGGCCCGGAGAACTTCAGCGGCGGCAGCAACAGTGGCTGGATTGACGGAAGGAGGCAGGCATCATCATCACCGAGAAAGACATCATGCAGGTGGGGCCGGTACAACTAGTGGAGGAAGCAGTGGTGTGGGCCACAGCCATCATCATCTAGATATTAGATTTGGTCGCGGCCATTCTGTTGATGAGGAAGATAGACGACTTAGTAGGACCCAAGGTGTTGGATTCAGAGCAACTAGGGCTGGTGCAGAAACCCTGATGAGATTAACAGGAGCCAATGTTCCACCACAGGATCACCAAGGTGGTGCTTTGGTTAGGATACCTATTGTGGTTTTACCACCTCAGGTGGGAGATCGAGGCTTATGCTGCTTTTGTTTCAATATCGAACGGGATATTGTTCACCATTTCCTGGTGAGGCACCAAGGCTGCGGAATGCAGTTTCACAATGGATACTGTGGCGAAGTCCGAGAAGACCAGTGCTATATGCTGTAAGGAAATTTTTCATTTTAAAATTTTTAACTATTTAACTATTGGATAAAATGGGAAATATTCAAACAATGGCTTGTGTTTTTGGTTTTTTCAGATGTGAGCACTGCTATGATCATTATGGTGGACACAATCTCCCCAGTCGTGCCTCGTCCAGTGGAACCAGCGCTCAGGAACTTAGCATGCATGCCCTGTCCTCCGTCTGTGAGCACGCTCTTACGCTGCCCCCACTCACAATGGCTGAATCATTTGATCAAATTATCACCAGTGGAGAGATAAGCCTAACACCAGACAATTTAATTCGGGTAGCAAGCTCTATGAATGGCGGTGAAGGGGGCGAAGACACGTTCAGTGGACTGCTGCCATACTTGGGATTAAAAGACAATCATCCTTACCCAAATCATGTAGTCGTTGACGAGTCTGACCCGCTGGGAGCTCGTACTGTAGAAAAAGTTTCAACATCAAAATCATCTCAGCTTCAACAAAACGGAACCTCTGGGAGTAGCGCTCAACAAACAATGTCTGCAGTCTTGAACGCAGGTGCAGGAAGACTGATAGCCGAACAAGCCATGCTAGCCGAGGACGTTCCAAGAAGACTAAACGCATTAGAAAATACAACAGAAGCTCTTCAAGTGATGATTGCCCGAAGCATTATCACTGATGCACTTGTAATTCTGTCCATCTCAGAATGGAGTTGTGATATGCATGCAGCCTTGGAACAAATCGGATTGAGTGATGTTAACAAGCTGATCAAATTAATGTGCCTAACAGCAGCTGGAAGAACGGACACGAATAATTTAATGTGCTCGGCAGCCGCCGCGGAAATGGATAATACCAAGTTGCTACACAGTAACTCTAGCAGACCATTTCTCAATTTGCCCTACGACGTAAAAACTTGTACGGTTCTGCATCATATTGGCAAGGCAGTGGAGGTACTGGTCAGTTCCGATCAGAAGGCAGCAAAGAGGGTACTGGAAATGTGTACCAAGGAACTACTAAGCGCGGCGTTTGGATTTATTCGAGTAAACCACAACAGCAGCACTAATGCTCCAATGGTTGCCAATGGAGATAACTTTATACAGCAACCAAACTTTTTGGTTACCATGAGTCTCGTGAGTTTCCTCAGTTGTCATCCAGGAGTGCCCATGTTGGATAAAGAAGGGGGAGTTATTGCAAACGCAGGAGGAACTGGTGGGGTGGGTGTCTCAAGACAAAATTTGGATTGCAGCTTATATCTGATTGATGCATTGGCAAGCTGCGTCATGTCATCTAGATTAACAGGTGCTCACAGGCAATGGGCTTTAGAGCAATTAGTTAAGTGCTTGGCTTGCCGGGCATCTGTCAATAGAATTGTAGAGGATTGTTCAGAGGATGGAGTCTACGCTGCAGGTGGTGGTGGGGCTGAACAAGAAGATGGTCAAGAAGATGATGATGACAGGAGTGGCAATGGGAGAACCAAGGTCGAGTCCGTGGTATTTGCTGCTTGTAAGAAGAGTTTGCAACAGCAGGGATTAAAATCGCTTAGTTTAATGCCCACATTTAAAGCTCTTCTGACTTACCTTCCGGCATTAATGCAGGAGCAATATGATTATGAAAAGGTGCTAGTGGATAACGGAGAGCAGTTGATGTTTTCTCGCTATTTGCAATGCTTAGCAGCTCTGGGCTATAATTTGGGACTGGACAGAATTTTCTCGGAAATTGCTGGGGAAGGAGCGACAACGGAAAATGACTACAACAATCACAACAATGCACTTCACAGTCAACATTGGCAATGGCTTCAAAATTATGGGATGACATTGAGAACAGCGGACGCTCTTGTTTCAAGGTCACCTTTGCCGCAGGACTTTGTGCTCAAATTTAAAATTGACGAAGAGAAAGCTTGTCTTCGTGGACCCAATTCCCCGATTCACTGGACACTAGACATGGACAGTGAAGTAATGCGATGGGCGAGTCAAAAACCGCATGATTGGCAGTTTGGAGGAAAATGTGATGTTTACATGTGGGGTAACGGGAGACATGGGCAGTTGGGTGAGAACGACCTGTTGGGGAGACAACTAAGCACGCCAAGATTAAGTCCGACATTTTGTGGAGCTCAGCAAATCGTTTGTGGACAGAATTGTACATTTTTGATCCATGCCAGTGGAACGGTTGAGAGTATCGGAGAAGGCAGTTACGGACGATTAGGACATGGAAACTCGGATGATATGCATACGCAAACCGTGATCAGTGGACTGCAAGGATATGTTATAACAGCTCTCGCTACAAGTTGCGGCAGTGATGGACACAGTTTGGCTTTGAGTGAAGGAGGAGAGGTGTTCTCATGGGGAGATGGGGATTGGGGTAAACTGGGCCATGGAACAAGTGACAGGCAAAGAAGGCCAAAACAGATTGAGGCGTTAAGAAATGAAACGATTGTCCAGGTAGCCTGTGGATTTAAACACAGTGCTGTGCTAACAACGGAAGGAGTCGTGTACGTGTTTGGTTGTGCAGAGCATGGACGATTAGGACTGGGTAGTGGTGGCAATAAAAAGACGCCAGAGAAGCTGCAGCAGTTGGCATCCCACAGGATTGGATCCATTGCTTGTGGGTTGGCACACACAGTAGTGGTGAGCACTGATGGAAATACAGTATGGAGTTTTGGCGATGGAGAGAGTGGAAAATTAGGTAAGGAAAATAATTTCAATATTTTCTGTGATACGGAGTAAGAATATTCTCTTAGGTAGCTTTAAACCAAATTTTATTTCATGCGTAGGTCTGGGAACTAACAATTCGGTGAATACACCTCAGTCAATTGAAGCACTTCAAGACGTTGGAATTTCTAAAGTTTGCTGCGGTACCCAATTCACTGTTTTCCTCACTAAATGTGGAAAAGTGTACACTTGTGGTATGGACCGGCTCAATGGACATCCTCATTCCCGTTGCTGTAACCGACCTACACAAATAATGACGCTAGGCGATAAGATCATCGTAGACATTGCTGTAGGAGCAGAACACACCCTGGCTGTTTCTACCGACGGAGATGTGTTTGGTTGGGGAAGCAACAGTGACGGTCAACTGGGATTGGGACATACCTTAACAGTTCGAGAACCAGAAAGAATTGCGTGCCTTTCTGGAAAAGGTGTACAGCAAGTGTCTGCCGGCCGTACCCACAGTTCTGCATGGACTGCTCCCAGGGCGTTGAAAGGAGTAAATCTTCATTCTGGCGTAGATTTGCTCTTGGGGACCCCAGTTTGCATTCCACCGCAATATCCCCGACTCCAGGAGATTCCCATTCCAGCATTGTAAGTACCATTTGCCACGAAAACTTAGTCACGTACAAGGTGGTGTGTAGGTTTCATAACGATAAACTTATTTTTTTACCAGGAGGGCCCGACTGAAAATCCTTTTTAACTTTAGTGATCTCCTTTATAACGCGTGGAATTTTCTTCCTCTAAGTGGTCCACTGACAACACCCCGCCCATCAACTGATCCTAGCTATTTGCCTCTTCATCCCAAATTAAGACCATTATTAACCCCTCGCGTTCATAGTTTACCATTTACTAGAACACTCCACAGAACAATGATTCAATCAAGAACATATGGACCTCAAATCACTGTCAGGCGAATTGTTACGCGGAGCCGAAAGAAAAAGTCAATTTTCGTTCAGATCTGCAAGCAAGTTGTCCAACTGCCGCCGAGTGATCTTCGACTTCCAGCGAGAGCTTGGAAAGTTCGTGTGATGGGAGAAGGTGCGGATGATGCTGGCGGAGTTTTTGATGATACCATCACAGAAATGTGTGTCGAGCTCACAGATGGCTCCGTACCCTACTTGATTCCCACACCAAACTCAACAAATAACGTGGGCTACAACAGAGACAAATTTTTGTTGAATCCCGACTTAACTTCAGAGGAAGATCTCCAAGCTTTCAAGTTTATAGGGATACTGTTTGGAGTAGCAATAAGAACGAAAAAGCCTGTTGCCATTCCATTAGCACCATTTATTTTTAAAAGGGTTTGTCGGGAAGAGGTTACCGTTGAGGATTTGGAGGAGGTTGATGCTCTCTACGTAAAAGGACTGAAAGCTGTGAAAGACAACGTGGGAAGCCAATTTGACGCGGAAAATTTTCACGAGGTTATCCCATTAGAATGTTACACTAGTACTAGTAGTACCAATAGAGTGGTTCCTATTGTCCCTGGCGGCAGATCCATTCCCCTCACTTTCAACTCCAGAATGGACTATATCGACAAGGCAATACACTTCCGAATTCATGAAATGGACTTGCAAATCGCAGCCATCAGAGAGGGAATGTCGGGTATTGTGCCTGTGCCTCTGTTGACATTGATGACAGGATCCCACTTGGAACAGCTTGTTTGTGGACTACCCGACATTTCCGTGGGTCTTCTCAAGCAGATTGTCAGGTATTTAACGCTACTTTACTAGATAACTATAAGACAACTAATTTTTATTTTTCAAAATTAATTTTCCCAATTTTTTGTTTCAAACTACCACAGATACCGTGAAATGGACGAAAGTCACGAACTTGTCCAGTGGCTGTGGTCTATTCTTGAAGGATTTTCGAATGCTGAACGAGTTCTCTTTTTGAGATTCGTTTCCGGTCGATCTCGTCTTCCTGCCAATTTGGCAGACTTTTCCCAGAGATTTCAAGTGATGCGGGTGGATCGACCGCTGAATGGATTACCTACCGCTCAAACTTGCTTTTTCCAATTGAGACTACCACCGTACACATCAAAGGTACTAAAATCTCATTTCAAAACGGCCTGTCGTAACGATTTTAATTTAAGGGCAAAGTTTAACTCATTTGTGTTTATGGTGGTTTTCTTAGGAAATTATGAGTGAGCGACTTCGCTATGCGATAAGCAACTGTACTTGTATTGACATGGATAACTACATGCTGGCTAGAAATGGTGCCGTGGAAATGGACGACGACGAAGAGTGGGAGTAATTATTTAGATGTTCTCGTACGCTTTAAAAAATACTCACTTTTTAAGTACAGAATAATTGTTTTTGTATCACACACCATTTATTAATTTATTTTATTTATACTTTGCGGGTACAATTATTGTAAACACAACAGGTGAACATAATATTACATACGAGTAATTCTACCTACCTCCGACTTTTTACTTTTGAAGACCGACAAAATTATCAAGAGGATCAATATGAACGCATCATCAAAAAACCATCATACTTTTTAACATTTTTTAAAAAATATTCACATTCAGAAAATGTATTTTAGTATTTATCTACCACCATCAACCAACCAACAACCGCTAGAGATATTATAATATCGTTAAATTTTAATTAATTCATTAATTTGTAAAACTATAATTTAATTTACTGTAATAAACTTAACATTTTAATTCTTACAAAGAAAACGTAACAAAAATATAACTCATGGAGAAAATACCATAAAAATATTCGTTGAAAATCCAACCAATTAAAGTTGTGATATAGTAAAGAAAGATAAAAGAAAATCCAAATAACAACCATCATTAATTTATTTAGATAATAGAATTCTTAACCACTAAGACCAAATATATAATACGTAGTAAAGTAATTACATAGTTTTTTGTATTAATTTATTCTATTTAAAAATTATGACGACTGTGGTTCTTTTATTTTCTTGATTTTGTACATATACAAATATTATCAGTTATTATTATTATTAAACCGTATTTCAAACACGTATGTATGTACCGTACAACTCATCTTCATCACTCGTCGGTAAATCCATGTGAATAGATACTATGAAACCATTTTTAATTTACGCAAAGTCACAGCTTTACTTTTAGACCAAAATTATAGTGTATAATGGCTAAACAAATTCTTCAAGAAGACAAAATAAAGAAAATTGATTAAATGTATTTTATACCCATATGTATGATTTTATTTTCAATACTGTGTAATCATAGTACCTTGTTCGGACGCACAACACAATTTTTTAAAGATTTTTTATGGATTTCGTAGAATCGTTATACATTCATTTAATCAAAAATCACATGATGGCCAGTAAAATTACCAATTATACCTAACCTACCTGTATTTCATAACGCTAATATAATTAACAATACATTTTATAAGCAGCCATGTCGTGATCCTGTTTTCTTTTAAATCCTTCCGACAAATAATCAAATATTATTACTTTTTATTGTAGTAATTTGTCGCAAGTCTCTAAAACAGTTAAACACTCACAGTCTACATCTCTATCAACTTGAATGGTATCCTTTTTTTGGTAGTATTCACAAAAATGACAAATATTTATACAGCATAGCGTATTTAATTTTTTTATAGTATAATCCATTTTATTACAATTATACATATTATAATAATGATAGATGTATCCATCAATCCATTTTCAAAATCAAAAATGAAACTGTAATCTAATTAAGTGTTTCGATTGTCTGCAATTTCTTTTTTGGTTCGCCCTAAAGTTACATGTACACTAAATGGTAGAGTAATAGAGTTACATATAATTCATCCTAATTCTTTAGTTATCATAGCATAATACACTAAAGGAGAAAAATTACATGAAATGTTGTTAATTTTAGTAGCAAATTAGGAAAGTTGAGTGAAAATACATAGGAAAGATTTTTTTTTCTCAATTTACCCTGGTCAGGTGAAAGTGTATTTATAACACAATCATCAAAAGTATAATGTGTGCAGCTCTAGGTGTGTAGTTTATCAAATAGTTAACCAAAACATGATGATGAAAGCGTAATTATTAGGTAGGTTGGCAGAAAACTACATTTTTGTGTTTTTAGTAGAGCAGCTCTATCCAATTTGTGGTTAATGGTTATTTTTGGAAACTGATATGTCACACGTATACAGATCTACAAAATGTATTGCATGATGGTTAAGAAATATTATATGAAAAAAAGAACCAGGTACCTGCAAACTTTTTACATGCAAACATGCATACGCTCATAATATGAATAAACTGCTTTAATCACTTTCATTACTTGTCCACCCTTTTTCTACCTAACTCACATTTACGCAAAAAATCCTTTCGCCGAAAAGTGCAACACATAAATACACAAACAACTAATTTTTTTGATAACAGCAGCAGCGACAGTGTAAACGTAAACATTTACAATATCGTCATTGCCGTTAATTCTTAAATGGTACTATTGCTATTTATACCGTCGCGTCATCAGCAGCATGAGTAATTATATAAGTAATATAATAACACAAACA
>JAHZMV010005819.1:0-26668 GCA_027743765.1 Coecobrya sp. COE2
CCTCCGGCTACCTATTTGAACCGTTTACAATGGCTCGTTATAAATTAAATTAAAAATCATTATTGTTATTTTATAGATATTCAAGTAAGTTATTTGTTTGTTTGGGAATTTTATTTTATACCTTAATTGCTAAACGAAATAATATGTGCAAACAATGTGCAATTAACATTTTAGCACTTTACGACAAAGGCTGATTGCATTTTACCAAATATTACCATTGAAGCTCACTGAAGCTCACTGAACCTCTGAATCTCATTGAACCTCTGAACCTGTAAGTGCAACACAGCCCATGATCAACCATTTCGTTCTGATTGCGAACACAAATTTTTTTTATCATTTCATATATAAAAACATCAGGATAACATGTAACATGGTAACTAATTCAATGTTACTCGTTTCATTTACACACTCTAAAATACATATTCTACTTGGTAAATTACAGCAAAATGTCAATGTCATGTGTAGTGCACCATTCACTAAACCTTATAGGTCGCATAACTTTCATAGTAATTATTTCCCCATACTTTTCCAAATATTGCAGGTGAACTCGTTCTGTCTTATGCCTGATATAAAATTTATCCATTCACTAGAATGAACTTAAAATCAACTGGCTGGATGCCAGCAAATATTAAACTTAAGATTGATAACACAATTATAATTTTTAGGCTTTCAATGGGGCAACCTGAAATCTGAATCTTTCATTGTTTTCTCTATCGTGGCGACCATAACGTTTTACTATTCGACATTTACATAGAATCAATAGATTTTACATTATACATCTTATTTAAGTACGTGGATTGAAGTTATTTGAAAGAAAAATATCGACAAGATAACTTAAAATCGGGCCTCATTTCCCAGGAATATAAGCCCCAGGTCAATATACCTGTTATATAGAATCTGCAAAAACTCGCTGGCATAAGAAGGCAACCTCTAGGACATTGTATTTTGTTCCTACACTTTGCACAGAATGCACACTTTTTCTTCTAGTGATATGATAAGCTCTACGGAGCGGGATTATTAGCGGATGGATCTGATGTTAGGTTTGAGTTTGTGAAAGGAAAACTGCCGTGTGTTAGTTTTAATCCAGGTTACGTAACGTAATAAACCCAGCCAACAAGCAGGCTCACCAGAAAGGAAAACCATGAAGCTATAAATGCTCCAGCGTACAAAGAGGAAGAAAAAAACAAGAGCAGCAGAACAAGTGAGTTTCCTTTAAAAACAATATCTCTGGTGAATGTGAAGAGGAAGGATCAGGCAAGCAATAACGCACAATACTCTATTACACGGAGAATTTTCAACTTTGAGGAGAGCAGCATCATTATCATCATTATAACATACAAGGAGTGAGAGAGATGGATACACAAAATGCAAAGATGCTGGATTTCGGATTGAATGCTTTTGTTGGGAAAAGGGAGAGTGGAGAGCACAATGTATTTATATAAAATAGAGAGCAGAAGCAGGATGATCATGTAATCATCATCATCGTTGTCGTTAACATTGCTTGCCGCAATCCTTGCCTTGCTTATAGGAAAATGTTCACAGGGAGTGAAGAGAGATAGATAGCGAGAGAAAAAAAGAAGAAAACACAGAGAGGAAAACTGAGTTTACTAGTTTGAAGTGAACCCAGTTGTGGTGTGGTAGAGGAACGGTCCACCTCAGTGTCTAGTGGGCCTCGGCACTAGAGCCAATGTTGCCGTGGAGTCTGGAAGTGCTGGAGGGAAGCCAGCCCTCATTGAAGCGTGTCTAATGAGGACCAACCTTCTTGTCATCGAGCTCCGCCTGGCTCCCACAGCTCGGCAGCAATGGATCCGGAGGCAGCCATGCCAAACCCAAGCCAAGCCAAGTGAGCATACACACATACACATTTCCCCTCTTTCTCCCTTTCGCTCATGCATGCTTTACACATTGCATCCCCACACATAACACACAAGAAGAAAAATCCTTCACTCCACACAACTCACTCGCTAACTACAGAAGATACTGTGAAGAAAAAGGTACCTCGCCAATACCAACAACCAGGCACTCTTATTATTGTTATTATTATAACAAGGATGAAGAAGATGATGATGACGATCATGCTGTTATACTTTATACCCTACTTGCCTCGATCTTCTCCTATCCTTTTGTATATTCATATTTTTTATCTTTTATAAAATGCACGCTTTTTTATATTCTTCTAAGCTGTACGACGACATGCTTGATATGTTTGTATAAAAGACGAGGCGGAAATCCAACCTTTTTATCCTTCTGTTGGATTATGGAATTGCACTGTTACAAGTTGTATGCATTATGTAACGCCAGAAAGTGAGAGAGAATTTGAAGAAGGAAAAAAGGAAGAGACGGCCGTAAGAGATGCGGTTCAAAAGCGTGGAATAAATTAAAGTTATATGCTTTACAATACATGTACGCACACATACATTGCTGTGTGAGATGACAGGAAAACCAGTGCATTTTCTAGCGAGCTAGGTAGACTTGCTATAGGAATGAAGACACAGGGAATCCTCTTTAAATAGCCGTGTATTTCTCAAAATATGAAAATATCAGAAATAGACATGCAAAAAGTAAGTCAACGTATGAGGTGATAGGATATACATATACATGCTACGACATCGTCGGTAAATTGATTAGACTGATTCTTTCACTTGGGTTCATATTTTTGTGACATAACGGCGGTGAACTATTGTGGACCTTTGAGGATGCCTGTTTACTGGGGAAAAGGACGCGTTAAAAAGTGGTAACGGGCATATCAAAGTGTGGTATGCATTCAAGGGGAGAAGAAAATGTGGTAATGTCTACTTCCGTTGTTAATGTCGCATGCAACTGTGTGTATACATATCTGAGGAAAAAATAGGATGATGGTATTAGGGTATATTAGAAGAATGAAAATCAAAGGATAGGAGAGAACAAGAGGTAAGTGGAGGAAGAACAAGAGAAGTGAGAGGAGTAGAAGTAAATAGGAGAGAGAAAGGCGAAACTCCGAGAGTTTTGTAGTACAACACACACATATACAGTGAGTGAGGGAGAGAGACTTGGAAAAACTTGGCTCTCGCTACACGAAGCGAAACGATCCTCGATCAATTTCATGCCTCCGTGACGCGTGTAACTAGAGAAATTTACTGGAAAACTTTTTGGGTGTCCATAAACTGGAGAAAAGAGAAGACGAACAGAGAGAGAGAGAGAGAGAGAGAGAGAGAGAGAGAGAGAGAATTTGATGAGCCCACCTCAACAACATCAGTACCACTACCATACCGCACTCACGGCCACCAGATGAAGAAGAATAAAGAATACGAGTCCTACCAGCTAAGTTGCTAGTGGTACTACTAGCCTAATCGAATTTCGGTCTAATTAACTTTCCATTCCACCACACGGAACAGCTTCTCTGAAAGTCCTCCTCTTTCTTGCCATCTTAAAAAACCTCCTCGTTCTTCTTCTGTTCCTCACTCTTATGGAATACACTTGGTCATACTGATGCAGCTTCTCCAGTGCTGTTACATATGTTTATGCTATATAGCAGAATATTATTACAGTTTGTGTATAATTCATCGTCATTCAAGGAGATATTCATATACATGTACATATATGTATGCATAATAATCATAAAAACACTCATCGCACTGCACTGGAGTCGTTTCCTTGTCACTTGTCATTGTCGTTATTCTTCTTCTCATTTAACTTGTTTCTGCGTGGCTGAGCATGTCTCGAGTCTGCCTCAACAACGCATATTTTTTCCCTTCTTCACTCTCCTTTTTTATCTTCAATTTTTTTTTATTTTTAGTTTACCATTAGTTATATTACGTAATAAAGTATGCATTTCACGGTGACCATGATGTTGGATGTTGATGATAATGACGATGAAAGAAGATGATGTTTGATTTGTAAAAGGGTTTTCTTTCCATTACGCTCTACCTACACTACTTCATGACATCATTAATTGCGCGATGTAAAGGCACCAAGTATAAATAAATAAAATTGACCTTGCATCAATGAGAAACTTTTGACTTTATTTGTTATGTACTTTCTCAGTTGAAGCATTTCTCAGAAATTAGCAATTTCAAAGCACTCACTTTGCAAACTTTTCCCCAGAGATACGTAGAAGCAGTGCCGGTGAACATTGACCTTGTTAGAAAATTATTTTCGTTTTTTCTCTTTTTACTGACTTATTACACAGGAGTCATGAGGTATTTGTTAAATTACGCCTTGTCCAAAATCCTCTCTAAAAATTCATTCTACGATATTTCATTATGTTAAATCTTGGTTTCATTTCTTAAATGCATAAAACATAAGAGAATTGTGTACAACGATCTGCGTGCTTCGTGCTTATTTACGTGTACGATCAATTGACCTCGCACACGCAGTTTTTATTCTTCTCCATAATAATAATGACTTATGATTACTGCTCAATTCGCTACTCACTCATTCAAGACAAAGTATTTGTTGCTGGGGATGATGATGATATGGATAGTGGTCGTCAACGCCGTCATAAACAGCACCTCCGTCATCATTATTATAGTTCAGTTGCTTGTTTTTTGCTCTATTACTTTACATTCTGTGCTCAGTAGAGCAGTGTCCCTATAAATGGTAAAAGTGAAAAGGATGGAATAATATTGTATTAAAATATTACACCATTCATTGTTTTCATTGTCATGATACCCTCTATATACCGTACACACAATATAAGCCTATTCGGAGTTCAGCGTTTATGACATACTATTTTTATATATAACCACAACCAGCCACAGCCACCCATACAAAAAGTAATATTTTTCTCGGTATTGCTTATTGTCTTTGGATCTCTCTCTTTCCCAATATTCTGTGCCCTCTATGTCTCTACTGAAGCGAACTGAAAGGATTGAGTGCTCGAGTTGAGTCGTCGTAACGTAACGTGTTGGCCGTGACAAATCCTTGTGGAAATGAGCCGTGTATGCGCTACCCAAATAGTCTGTAATACAGACTCTATATTGTATAGTGAGTCTGCGAGAACTAAAGCCAGTTGCATCTTTTCGGTTTTTCCATTAGAAACACATTCATATAAAATGGTATGGCCATCTACTATGCACTCAAGTTCATGATTCTTGATTTATATGGGTACTCTTCTCTCTGCTGTTGAATATATTCAAACATGTACGTGTAGCAAGTTATGCTGATGTGTTGTGGAGGTTATTGTATAAGTACAAATGCAAGCATGATGTTGTTGTATGTATTATCATGTTTCATGCAAGTTTTGAGCTGGATTACGGAAATGGATTTGAACGTGGCTGGAATAATTCCTCCACGGCAAAAGAACACAAGGAAGAAGGAAGAAAGGAAGGAATACATACAAAAGTCTCTAAAAAACTACAACAACCAAGTTTTATATTATTGTTGTCTAGCGGAGGAGGCAAACACAAAGGAAATATGCATGGAGCCGTTGTTACTGATGATATGGTGGAATCATGGCAGATGGTAAATGTATGTTGTGTGGTGACATTCCTTCTTTCAGAATGTTCCATTTTTTAACGATGATGATTATGGTGAATGGTGATGATGTTACTAAAGAAATGTCAAAATGTCACTTTTATTATTCCTCCTTTGATTTCTGGTTGTTCATAAGGGAAAGGAAATACCCTGCGACTATGCATCCCATCATCTTCACTTGCTTGCTTGCCAAAGTTTAGACTCTAGATATAAATATTACGGCTATATAAATATTTTGTCCGCATGCTACAGCTTCTGACAACCTGACTGACTGTTGGTTTTCTCTCAGTCCCCATTTACTTTAGACGGTAGATTATAGTAACAGTTTATCTGGTTAAACCTACCACATGCGTACTCAAAATGTTTTTCCAGCTCATCAAGAAAAAATCCATACACACGCCGGAAAATAATAGAGCTTACAACGACAAAAAATTTGTACGTACGCTGAAATCTGAAATGAGGCAAAGATGGAAAAGTGTTGAATACAAAGTAGAACGGGGTGCATTGCACGAACAATGAATCCGAGGTATTTTGCCATATGCCATGTAACAAGATGGCGATGACTGTGTAGTTATATGATGATGTGATGACAATCATGATGAATGAATAATACGTTCCCTGACACTGCTTCTGCTTTCCATTACGAGCACTTGTTTCATGCCAGAACGGATTTAGTGTACAATTGAAGAAGCTATTTACTTTTTTGGGAAACCAGAATGTATTATTATTATACACAATATGAAGATGTGATATAAAGCATGAATTGCAAGATGAATGCTAAGGAAAGAAAGGAAGGAAGCGCAAAGTAGTAACTGTAATCATGATGATGGTAGGAACAGTGAATGTGACAATATGCAGACTCATTTCTTTTTTCATATTTTCATTTTCACTGCTTTTCATTTCAACTACAAATGCTACTTGTATAGAGACAAAAATAGCAAATTACTACTTGTATGTAAATATCAAGAAGAACATATAGAACATAAGGTTGAATGAATAATATAAAGGAGATATTAAAATTTTATTTTTATTAAGGGTGAAGCGGGACGAAATTACTATACTGGATAAAAAGAACCACTGTACTCAACTGCAAGCCAACAAATGAGAAAATAAATGCATACGTAAATACACAGATATTGGCTGTGCATATAATATGTGCCTATGTATTTACATGAGTACCTGCATCATATTACATAATATGTGGAGCTATTTTAATAATACGAACACTAATACGTATCTTTACTTACTGTCATTACTAATACCGTTGTATACATGACGATACGTATTCTATAAATCTATCTATGTATTATATATCTAAATATACATATGAAAGTAATACCTATTATACCTGGTTGGCTACTACTATGTAAAAATATACTTTTACAATATTACTCCCCGAGAAAGCTAAGGTTATATGTATTTATTATTACTGGAAGCTAAATCACTTATATTAGAATAAACAATCATGTGTACATTTCCCCCTTTTTATAGCAACTTGCTTTTATTTTAGGAAACTTGAATGCAGAAAATTTGGTTTGTTTAACTTTTTATGTATTACATTTCTACTGGCTGAAAATATATAGATAAAAAAGTTAGCTACGTGTAGCCGCATGATATTCAGGAATGTGTGACGCTGACTTTATTACTTTGTATATTATAATGCTTTTGTAGTAAGTGTAGGCTCAGTCGTTGTTGAGGAGTCTATGCATGTGTGGTTTGTTACATGGAAAAAGTGAGAATAATGGCATTCTATTCTTATCATGTTATAAATATAACCTGTATGCATTGTATCTAGAGATGAGGATAAGAAGAGTTGAGATCTGTTTTAATGCACATAGTAACTATAATAAGACGGTAAGGAGCATTGTGTGGTGTGAGTAAACAGGGTTGGATGTATGAGTTGCCTGAGTAGGCAGGGCAACTTGGCAAGAAGCCTCCACGACTCCTTGCAAGTCTCAACAAGATTGTTGAGCCAATGCGATTCAAGCTTGAGTAGCTTTGGGCACCGAAAAGCCGAATCCTCATTGCATCATCACCGTAATCATCAGCACAGCAAACCAGAGGAACATTATGTTAAGATGTACGAACGTGGTTGAACGAAACCGCTTATTTTGCTGCCCGCTTGTCAGTCTGCTATTGACTTTAGGCATGTTGGAAATTGATGCTTTTTATCTATTGTGGCGACCACGTAATTACAAATACATAGTCATGATAGTTCTCTCTCATCAATGACCTTATAACTCTAGGCATTACAAGAAATATTTCACAGGCCACTTATCGTCTTTTACAGTCAGCCCAGGAAATATTAACAAAGGCTTACTTTACTTACTTAAATGTATGGCCTAGTATTTTAGAAATGTACCGGCTTCATAACTGCACCTCTAAAATTCCGCAAAAGCATGTTCAAACTGAAACATAATTACGCAAACTTTGAAACATTTTAACCGTTTTACAAACATTAAAAGTTCGGTTCTTGCTTGTTTAATGATGAAAGGAATGAATAACGCAATCGCCGTTGTGCTCGCTCTCATCTTCCATCATCAAAAACAAGTGAACTGAGAGAGAGAAACGAAAAAGAAGCTTTGAACTTGTAGAAAACTTTTTTAATTATTGTTACATAGATAGAAGAGTTCGGCTCGCATATATGTATATACTATATGTAATACTACACGCATCGCTTCACCATTTTCCCAAACTGAAGTTTCCCATTATGTAATGATGCTACTACAATATTCTTATAATGTGCATATTTACCCTATTTGTTATTGTCAGTTAAATTAAGTCATTGGGTTCGTGTGATTGCAATTATGTTTGCTGCATTTGTTTCCTGTGTTATTAGTATATTTTTATTGTTCAGAACAAAAGCCGACAAGGTTAAACCAATTTCATAGTTTACTCTGTGCAGGGAGCAAGCTAACCGAATTAAAATAATGTAGGATTAGTAAGCATACCGTTAGTTGTACCATTTCCTTTTCAACGAAAATCTACTATCAACGTTTGCTCACCTTTTAAAGTTATGCAAATTAAACTGAGATTTTTATGGCAACGGAAATGGTAAACAATATTTTCCTATTTAAAGACTAAAGTGGTGGAGTTAGTTTGCGTGTAGTAAACAAGCAACAAATTCTATTAAGTCATTTTACAAGAGTATAAAAAAGCACATTCAAACAGCGGGAAACTTTCTCTCCAAGTTTTGTTAATTCTAACTGAGTTAAAACTGAGCAATCCCTTGATGTCATCTCTTTTAATACTCGCGTGCTTTTTTAACAGCCTTGTTTGTTCTTCGTGAAAAAGTATCCCTATATACTGGTTAATGACACCGTCAATCCCATACAAGTACAAAAATTGCACCATTTATTATGCATAAAAATAAAAAAGGTTATAAACTTTTGTGAATGAAGGAGAAAACATACAGCTAAGCACATGTTGACAAATTAATTTCATTTTATGGAATTAGATGGTAAAGCTCTCTAGATGAATGAACGAGCGCAACGTTTCCTTATTACATGACTACATTACGCAGCCTTTTTCTGTGCTATATGCTCAGTAGCCGCTGTTATCATTATCGCTCGTTCTTAGGGTGATTAGTTAGGTACCGTATAAAAATAATTTTTATCGTGTCTAAAATAAATGAATATAAAGTAGTAAAATTTCGATGAACAAATAGAATTTGGACTGATTGTTGTCCAAAAAATACAGTGCATTGTGCATAATATTTCATCGTGAATATAATATGTATTTTTCACAAAAAGGCAAATGAGTGAATTCAAAGAGAAATTACGAGCTTCTTCCTTCTGTGAAAAATTATCATCCTCCACCACCAATAGCATAAGCTGCACGGATCGTTGTAGCTCATTTTATATACATATTATATGCATAACAGTATCTGCACCGCGACTAGCGACGACGACGGTGGTACCAGTTTAGTTAGATTTGAAACACGATGCAAAGCAACGTCGAGGACGCCGACGACGACGGTAAGATTTTATCTGGTATTTTCACGCTTCATGGTGCATGTGCCATGAAATCACGTTAACATAATGAGTCGTTGAAGAATATGGACCAATCTCAATGCTTTATGAACCGTGTACTCCTTCCTACTACTCCACCACCACCGCCGCTGATGCTATGTATTTCTTTTACCAAATTTGGAATTTTGTGCAGCAGTAGTAAGTAACACCACACCGGAAAAAAGTCAACCAGCAATTTTGCATGACAATGCTTTCTCCGTTCAACGCAGGAAAAAATAACACTTAAACAACTTTAACATCGTCATCGGCACAATATTCAATTCTTCCGCTACTACATTTTTATTTTTATAGTAATACAGAAACTGACCTTGTGAAAAGGTAACGACTTCAATTCTAATAGTTAATTAGAAATGCATCGTTAATTTTTCATCACAGATGCGATAAACAAAATTCTAACGAATCTATTATCGTCATTTATGACATTTCTGTAATTGCTCTCGTTACTGTTGTTTGCAGCAGAAAATCGACAAAACAAGGTGCACTGCCCTTAATTGTCGTATTGTCTGTAATGCGGACAAAAGGGTCATCACACCGTCGTACTCAATAGCATCTACTGTCTGTATATTACTAACATACTTTTTGAACAAAATCTTTTACGCAATTTATGCATTTTTTGTGATGTATCGGTTTTTTATAATACTCTATACTCCTTCCGTTTTTCTAGGTCAATAACAAAACTGCATAAAATTATTTTCATTCCATGGGCTTCTATATGTACACGAGGGGTATTGTATATACCCTCATGGATAAGTAAACTTATCTTGTGTATTCCACGTGTAGAGAGCTTTATATGCGTAGTTGCTCCTATTTCTTCTTCTGGAAATCACCTTTCTCCTCATTTAACCAGTCAATGTCTCGCATGATTGTCATCATCAACATCATCATCATACTTGGCAGTGGTGGTGTTAGCTTCTGCATACATGCGTGTTTTATTAGGTCATTCACTTTCAACAAACGGGTGGTATTGCTGCTGCCGCTGCAGTGAGTAGACATACTATTAGAAACATTGACACCTTCAGTTCTCACTTCAGCTTTCCCTTTTTATATCGCAGTCATTTTACCGTCATCATCATCATCACTCCATCTTTTTCTTCATCGTCGTCCTCGTCATCAAATGGATCTTATTCCATTTTATCCAGTAGAGTTCACAAGGAAATGGAGTGTCATAGAGAAAGGAAGGTGGAGGAGGAAGCACTCATTCCTGCTGAACGCATTTATAACCATGCCACCATCATCCTGTATGCATCCATACGTATAAAAGCCTTATATTGTTGTATTCTATATTTAAACTATATAGATTTTTTGCAAAATTCTACTTGCATTCATTTACCTTATTCTTCCTTCTTTTTTCGCTTACTTTCCTCAAATCATTGAAGCATCATCGCACTGTTGCTGACTTTGTATAATTTTTAATCATATTATTCGCTGCTTCGCGCAAATTCTCTTGATGTCGTGGACGCATCTAAATCTCTGACAGATAGATGCACATGCATAGGTGCATTTTATTTTCAATAATTGTTTCGTCCTCCTATAACAATGCATTGAACTTGTAGCTGATCATTGTAACATCATTTACCGTAGCTAGACACTTTTCTGCATCTTGATTAAGTCACGAGGAAACTGTCTTTGAAGTTTGTATCATGTCATATCAATGGTAGCAGCAGCACCAGTCAGTCGCCACTGCTCCGCTTATGAATTTGTACTAATCAGTATACATGTCATATTCTCCAATAGTAGGGTATACGCGTGAAATTTAATTAGTGAGAAATTTAAGGCCATTTCAAAAGCAAGAAAGGAGCCGACAACCTAGACAATTGCATTTAAGTGTGCAGCGATTATCATCTTTGGGAGTAAACAATAGGTTGAATCTAACGAGCCCAGAAGAAACTAACCGCATCCCTCTCAAACACCAAAAATATCTACCCATTTTTACCCAATGAGTATCGGTTGACAGGTACACAGAAGGACGCCGCCAGTGAAAGGAAATGTGTAGTATATCTAGTATTTAGCAGCATAAAGTAAAAGGTTAAAATCCACAAGGAAACAAATGAAGCTTCTTGCTGATTTGATTCTTATAATTTTAGAACTCATCAAGGGTCCGGTGTCACGTCCGTCGCACTTTTATGTATTTATCCCCAGTCAGCCGAGCTACTCCTCAGCAATACTTTTTGTTAACGTAAAAGTACGTAGGTATATAATATTTCATTGTCTTATCAAATCAATTTTATGATTCCAAATTTATGCAAAAATTTATTCGTCCTTTTCATCACCCATACATGTAAGTTACATGAGGTTGGCTATCCAGAAAATGCTTTAATAAAAAATCAATGTACCCATATATTTACTATTCTTAATGACCAACAAAGAACATAATTACACGAAATAGTTTTCGGATCTCATCATTTTCTACTCATCATTCTCCTTCTGATGACCATCTTCGACCCACTATTTTATTCAGACTCGTAGCTTATAGTGAGTTTGTAGATTGGTACTGTAAAAGTAACGAAACTTGCTGTCTCGTGATATGTATATATGTACATATAATATCGTTTGATGAGGAGCTGAAAAAGACCATTTGCGTTATACTACGCCTCTTCTCCATTTGATTGTATGAGCTTTGACTTGGATCTGCTATATTACAATAACTTGAGCAAACTTGGACATAAAATTTCTCATATCCATTTCCTTTGGCACATTTACAAAAACGAAAAGGTTTTTTCTCTCTCCTTCTTTAAGTGAGAGTGGATGGTGCATATCCACACAGAAACAAACACACACGACGACCCATGAGGAGGAGAGAATTCCTTTTTATGATTATGATGATGCACGTACATAAGTAATATGTACAGGCATATAACAATTTCGTGTGTACTCTGTGTGTGTAGAGAGAGATGGAGACGTGGATTGGATCGTTCCTCATATCAAGTCTTCTCGTTTAAAGAGAACGAGGAAATGTAGAGAGTTAAGCTGTAAGGCTACTACAACAACTACTGCGACTGCCGCTGTTGATCATACTACTTCTCTCCTTTACTCCTCTCTTCTCGCTTCCTTTTGCATGGTTGTGTCAAATTGCTCCGTTTTTGTTGTTGCGTTGACTCGAGAGTGGTGTGTGTGGAGCAATAATATCACAATATCAGTATCCTGTGCAGTAAAAATACACACGGGTCGTTTATAAGAAGGAGGGAGGCCACAGTCATACTTACTTACTCAATCATTCACACAGCGAGCGAGACACGCAGACACTCTCATCCTTATATGCTCTCATGCCGAGAAAGAGAGAAAGGGAGAGGGAATAGAAGGAAGATAGCTCATACAACTTTCATCAGTGCAATCTAAGAGCACCGAAGAAGAAGAGGACTAAGGAGCAAGAAGAAAACGGGAAGAAAAATTCAAGTAGAAAAGTGTGTGTGCCTAACGTGCACTGGAAGTAGTAGTAAAAAGAGAATCAAGTTAACACTTCTAGCTTTCTAAAAGGAAAAAACTCGCTGCTTTCCTAAACTTCTTATATGGAAGTAGTGGCGATGGTGGTGTGTGGTGATGGCAGTGGTGTTGATATTGTGTGCTAACTCTTTCTTGCTTGCATAAAAAAGTACTCGCTGCTCCTATACCCCGTCTGCCTCTTATTCTCTTCTTGTGTCACAATGTATGCTGCTCCTGCTATAAGATACCTAAAGAAAACGGTATGAAGAACTGGTAAAGTGAGTGTTAAAAACCATGTGGATTCTCCCCGTTTTTGCAAGCCTCATAAACCAAATTTAATGTGAACTGGATAAAGTTATTCCTCATCATTTAACATTTAACTTGAACAAGAAGTAGGAGAGGCGAAAAAAAGTGGTAGAAAAAAAGACTTTTTTTTGCAAAAACGGAAGATAGTGTTGCATTGCATTTTGCATTATTATTATTATTTTACTTTTCACTAAACTACGCGGCTTGGTAATAAAGTGAGAGGTTGTTGCCAGTTTCTCTCTCTTTTTTGTGTGAAACTTATTTTAACTTTCCAACAATACATGCAGTAATATTTTTATTGGTGGTAATATTTTTACACACTGACTTTCCTCTGCATGTTTGACTCTGTGAAACGCATTAAAAATAAAGAAAGACTGACTGTTAACATTGTCCCCTGATTTATGTTTTAATGCTGCGAGAGATTGTTTTGTGAACGTCCTTGTCTTTCTTAACTTTCCGTTTTAATTTCGTAAGTTTTTTTTGAATGACGGAAACAAGACTAGCGCATTATGCATAATAGATGAGGCCACTGATTTCGCATGATCAACTGTCAATAATTAAGAGAGTGCAGTGGGAACGTCTTTGGTTGGAAACAAGAACCCTTCTAAAAATAACAAGTGCACAATGAAAACACTTATTAATTAAGTTTTAGCTTCTTTTTTAAAGAAATCTGAAGCAATGATAAAACTGTAGTATATTTTTGTGATACAACAGAAAGGAAAGTAGCAGGAAGAGAAAAAAAGTTGAGTATGCATGTAGAAAATCGAGTGGAAGTTACAACATATCCGTCTGAAATGATGATGTCGATGATTGTATGAAGTCACTGTTGCTCCAACTCAAGTACTTAATGATATATGTATTATACTAAAACAGATAGATGGATGTACAGTAAGTAGTAGTAGCATGTTATTATTATTACAGAATTCTTATTGGATGGAGAGTGTTTGTGAAAGTGATATTGGTGGAATACAATGTTGAGTACTATAAGAAAATGAACGTACTATATAAAGTGTAACATGTGACATTAATTTAATGTTTACCCGTTAAACAATGTGCTTCGAATAAATTTTAATTGTGCTTATTTTGAACTAGTACAACCAAATTGCTAACAAAACTGTCTTGTTGTAAGAGAACGTGCCAACTCAATATTTTTCAAGGTTATGAAAGTGTTTTAAATAAATGGAAGATAGGATTCCACGTAACATATAGAAATTAAATAAGCAACTGTAAAAATAAACACATTTTTGTGAAAGTTATTGCAGTAGTTCCGATCGTGTCCGCAGTAAGTATTAAAAAGTAAGTTTATAAAAACTTAAAGTATAGATTTGTCTTTTAATTTTATTGTAAACTGTTATACATTTTATGAGGTAATCATTTGATATAACGTTTATAATTACGTTGTCGAAAATATTTCTATCAAGTTGTGTGCATCAATGTTGGTTATTTCATGAAATATTGCAAGTATCCTTTGCCGGCTACCCGGCCGTAATCAACGTACATCCAGCCATGCAATGTTCGCACGTTGCCCCGACTCATAAAATTTCACTGCCTGTCTGTCAAGATGTCTGTTCATTTATGACCTTACAATGACAAGCCAATGAGCGACGCAATGTAATGGTGGTATGTTCAATGTTGCGCTTTTATGAGATATTATTTTATATAAAACTTATATTAATCATAGCTTCACTCTGCAACTACTCTCATAAAATTCATGAGTGATTTAACTGAGTTCGTCATCTCTTGTCCTAATTCAAATGTTCTATTCATTAGATATCCTAAAGAAGCTTCATTTTCATTGTTGTTGATTTACTTCTATCCCTGCATATAATGAAAGTCAAAATAATAACAATCATAATAATCTTCCAGTTTTATTTTCATGATAAAAACTTGTTCGTTGTCATTCGTATCGTCTCGACGAAGAAAAAGTTCATTCTAGTTATCGTACTTTACAAAATGTCGTATCTTTTTTCATCAATGAAACTTGAAAAGTTTGAATGCAATGCACCAAACGGGAAAAGTAGATATATTAACTTTTTTTACGAATAAGTATAAAGAGGATGGGCATTATTCATTTTTTATTCTAGTTATTGAGTAAGTATGTATATACATCAGTAATATATGTGTTGTATCCCATCATGAGTACATTATGTCAAGAAAGGACAACACGACTTCTGTTAGTTGGTATTGTTGTTATTTGTCGGGTGATCGTATTGAATTCAATATTTTTGTGCCCTGCTCTTCACATTTTCTTTACTGGGTGCACGTTTAAAAGGAAAAAAAGCTAAACTTCTTCGCTACTTTTTTGAAAACAGAAACACCCCGTGGACTTTCTTACCTTTTTTACTAAACTATTCCTACAAATGTACAACAGACACTATTATTATTAGAGAAATGGATAAAAGGATAGAAGATGAAAGCATAGCAGAAAGTGAAGAAGTTTATAAAATGGCATTTTTATATTATGTATTATTTATCATTTTTACTTACATTTTACTATATAAAAAGTAAGGTGTGCACTACGCATTTTAAAAAGCACATAATCAGAAATAGAATATCAAGACTGTCCTTTGTGTGAGCTATCATCAACAACATTCTTGACTGTCAAGTATTTATATACTGACCACTTGAACAATAAAAATAATGATAATGTATTTATAAAGAAAAAGTTTACAGTAAAAATCATTTCACACGCACCCAAAAAAGTTTATGAATGAAACGAGAGAAAAGATGCTTTTTGTAGGCTGCTCCAGACAAGAAACCCTGGGATTTTCAGTCACCCAAGTGCAGTTTCTTTCTTTAATAATGGAATACGGAAAAAGATGAAAAAATATGAATGAAAAAAGTTAGGGAATGAATAAAAGAGAATTAAGCATACTTTTTCTTCTTAAAACATGTCTTACATACAAGAGCCCTAGTTATACACGAATAAAGTGAAGAAAAAAGTGGAAGGTTTTTTCTATTTTAATGAATGAGCGTGTAGGTGAATAGTATCTTAGTAGTTGTTGACGTGATGATGGCTAAGAAAAATGTTGGTCTCTCATGGAAAACATAAAAAACTTTTTTCAGGATAACTTTGCTCGTGTTACCTTATTATATTATTTATATGTGCATAATAATAAACTTGTGATATGTGGGCGTATCTACATTGGTACAATGTATGGTACATTGCTTTTTCTATGATAAACTAGCTAAACAGGAGAAATACATAAAGATGCACATTTTATTTAAGATATTAAATTTGTGGGTTTAACCCACAAGGTATAGGTATCTTGAAATCGTTTCAAGACGCTTTCACAAACATATGTTATGTAACCAGTGTCCACCCACCAGTAACTTTTTCTAAATATAAATTGATTTTAAAGAAAAAGGGGACAATTGTTGACTTTTAGGGAGAAACCAAATACTCCGGGTTTCTATGTTTTTCGGATCAACCTTGACCGTTTAATATATGCCTACATGGGCTATGTGGGAACGTTGAGCATGAAGCTGGCCAAAGATGTAACAAGTCAACATTGTATTCTGAACTTTTTTATTTTGTTACTGGCTCCATAATCTAGTAAACCGTAACGTAACATGTTAAACAATCAGCTTTGTTTGCTTTTTCGACTTGATAAACTTTATTGGATTTATTCGACTAACAATAAAAGTTGGGACCTTTATGTTATGAAGTTTGATGTACTTTTTTCTTCGTCTTAAGTTCCAATCAAATCTTTTTGATGCACAATTCAAATTCAAACTAAATCATTTGACCACATCTACACACATGTGAATGCATGCGACATTCTTGCTGCAGTATTGCAAACAAAACTCAGGAGGCAAAAAGTAATTTATGAAGCAATACCACAAGCAAAGAGTGTAATCCTCTGTTGAAATCGAAAAGGTTCTTTTGAACTTTAACAATGTAGCTAGGACAACATGCTCAGGCTCAGATGACGATGATGACGTCAACGATAATATTGTGTTATACAGAGTTATCTCGTTTTAATTAAATCTAACAATGAAAAAATCGGATTAGTTATTGATACCAACTTGAAATGCTGAACAGAAAGAATAATAGGCACACTCGATCTCTACAAGATCCAACATCATTCCAATACTAAGAAAATGCAAAGTCATTTACTACAAACGTGCATTCATGTTTGAACTAAGGGCTCTCGTTTTTCTAACGCCTCAACGCCAGCAAAAGCGTCTTGAGAGAGAATTAATTATTTGATTATGGAATGTTTGGTAACCAACAACCATGTCACTGATCATTGTCAAAAGAGCATCATTGTTGTTTATACATACGGGCAATCAGTATCAATGACAGTTTATTTGGTGACAGGAAAATGTACAATTTTGATTGGCCCAAATTGAGCTCTAATTCGTGAGGGAAATGCACAGTGTTCCCAGAATGCAAATCCAATAAATTGAAAAGCTTTGCACTGAAACGATGATGACGGGACGATTGAAATGATGATTGTGATGGATCAACTGACACACAATGCCCCTATTATTCCATTATATTCGTTGTCAGCCAGGCCAGCGGAGAGAATAAATATTGATGTCATCATCCTTGCAGGAATATATATTCTCTTCTTCATTGTTCAACTTCTTCTGCTGCTGTTGTGGCAGTTGCAAAGGTTAAGCTGCTGCAGCGTTGTTGTGTACGCCAACACTCTTCCGTTTATGCCACGACATGCAGCAGCAGAGCAGAGGTCAAAGAAAAGCGTGACAGAAAGACAGACAGAAGGGGAAACGACGTGACATAATTCCATCATCACTGTACACACGACAATAACAAATACTTTTATGCTAAGAAGTAAATAATATTTACCACACTAATAATAACAGTATTGTATGCATTTGGAATTTGGACTGCACTATATATTCTACCACCACAAATGATGATGACTTGCATCCACCTTATTAGCTGTTCATGTCTATCATTTTGTTTCCATTATTCACGGTGACTTGCAGACGTCATATGTGCGTACGTGGCATATAGAGTCACTTGATGTCAAGTCTACAAAGTAAATATTTGTTGTGTGTGGGCTATGAATCCTTATGCAAAATTCTTACATTATGTTATTTTTATGGTCATCTTTTTATGTATTTTACAGGTCGTGCACCTTTGGTGTAAAAAATTAACAAGACTGTTTTGGGAGGAGAAGCAGAAAAAGGGAATTTCAGAAAACATTATTTTTTTCTCACCCGCTGTCATCGTATGAATTAAACTTGCTGGAAAGTTTGTGTGTGAACCGCGTAGTGTGTCAAGTTGTCTTTCGCCGTGGCTCATTGTAAAATACAACACCCTTTAGGTGCCGTTCCAGAGATGCCACACAAAGGTTAGTTATTTTAATACAGTTGTAACTGTCGTATTATCGTCCGCTTTACATATTATGCAACCATACCTTTGTAAAAGTATCCACATTATTGACCAATGCTTTCCTAAATAGATTTTATTTTTAATTTCTATCTTTCTTTCGGCTTCTTATATTATTTATGTTAGTGCTTCTTATTTACTTTTGTGTACTTTAATGTATTCTTTTAATGATCGAACTTCATGGAAAATACGACTGTATTCGTTGTACAATTGTGCTTTGCTTACATATTGGGCAGGATTGAAATGCATCTTCAGGAAAAAGATATTAAGAAAATCAAATCTTATAATATGCCACAGAGATAAAATACCATTTTGTGGATTGAATTCTCTAGAATATGCCATTATTTGTTTGTATGTATTGCTTGTCCTGTCCACACGGTGTTGCAGCAAAGTAGAAAGATGAAAATCAAACAATGAGTGCATGATTCAAGTAAAGAACCCTCATTCGTCTTATGAAAATCTCCCCCTTCCTCTATCGCTCTGCTTATCTTCCAAATAATAAATTTACTCTGCCAAAGTATTCCAAAGTGGAAAAAATGTTTCGACAACGGATTAATATTAGAATTAGGATGGTGAAGTGATGGGTTTGCTCATAAAATATGATTTCGGCAACTTGAAAGTACTTATCAGAAAAGTAGATCGCCATCACCACTGCCACCAACAGCTTTTTGCCTTTTTCTTCACTACTCGCAACAGCCTGTCTACTCAACTTTGCCGACTTATTATACTTGAATAGCAGCTCAGTTCACTTTATATTCTCTCTGAAAAACATCCTTCTTTGGCCAAGCTCCACTCATCACAAGATTCCATTTATTTCCCTCATTCAATGTCATGCCAATAATATAGAAAGTCTCCCTTTCTCTCTTAGCCACTGAGTACATTCATATTGTTACCTACTTCATATGCATAACTACAACAAGGGAATAAGCATATTATTCTTCTTGCTAAAAGAGAGGACTTACCACCACACACACACTCACGTCATCATCATCATAAGCAACAACAACAACAACATGCTAGTAATCATAATCGTATTGTTGTAAACAAGCACCTCTACATAATAAGAATATTTATTTCCTCTTACCAAAAACCAACAACCACACTCCACCTCTCCAATCTCAACAGCATTGCCAAACAAGCAAACAAATGAGGCTTTTCCCTCTCAACTCTTCATCAGAGGTTCTCGGAGTGAAAAAATTGCCAAGCAGTTCATTATTCTCCCTACTTATTCTTATTTGTCAAAAGATAACTTTTAAGGCGGTGATGTATGCATATACCCCGTATAAATATTTACGTGTACATAATAACGACAAAGATCAATGACGTGGCTGTATAAATTCTAAGTATTATACACAAAATATTTTGATGGGATCGATGTTGAGCTTTATTCTTTTGTCTAGGATGGACATAGGTACACAGAAAGCATTCACAAGTCCTCAAATTGTTAACAAATATTGAGTAAAGTAGTCAGTCTGTCGTTTTTCTGTTTTCCTCGTCTTTGCCATATCGCCATTGAATTAAAAAGCTATTGAGCAAAAATCTTCCTTAAAATCCGATGGACTCGTTTCTTTTCAAGATTTGAGTAGTACTACTCCACCATTGATAACATTACAATGGATTTAAGTAGATGAATAATAATAATAACAATATACGACATGCTCAGCATTTAACACGTCGCTCTACAAATAAATATTATGAATCGGAATTTTCTATATCATGTATACCTATTGTAAGAAATCGTGAAACATTTACAGCTATTAGAAAACACATAAACTTACCATTATATACGAAACTACTTATCCATAGTGCCATTGAATAGCCAATGCAAATGCAACTAACATTGGCATAAAAAACTTACAGAGGAAGGAATACGGAAGCATTGGATCTAAAAAAAATGGTTGTTAATGCTATATCTGATTGTTTAGTGAAATAGTAATTCCCCACAGTTTGTTCATTCTTCGGAACAAAAGCAGTGCCACAGCGCGCGCCCATGTTTACACCTTTCCATTTTTTACTGACTCGACTCTGGGTCTCTTAACGAGAAATTTAAGTAGACCGAAGTATAAAAAGTCTAAAGTTTCGTATCACCTTTCATGGACGAGATAGTTTAGAATAGTTGGAAAATGTATATTTATATGTATAGTTTTTAGGTGTTGGGCATTCCATGTGCCTCTCATAATATAATCCACTTTTATTTCTACTCCTGATTTTGTTTGGTTGAGCTAGTCGACAAAGTTAGGCTCAATGCGAGCTATGCGTCTCTTCAACAACCAGAAACCAAACAGTAAGCAGTAAAGTGAGCTGTTTCTTTCTACCTACTAACGAGCAATAGAATATTAGTAAGTACATTATTCTAGCTACTTACTACTAATTTATCCCTTTTTTCCTACTGACAATGCTGGGAGGATGGTGATGAGTTAAGAGGAAAATGGAGTGGTAATGTTCATGCTGCAACAATAACATGTTACGATAATTACAGATATGAGAATGCGCTGATGATCATTTTGTAATCGGATAGCTTACTAAAAATGTAACAACAAAAACCACCCTTATCATATGCTATTGTGATGGAGATGGTAATGCCAGTCTCGCCACTGTTGTCTTAAGTAACCCATATAAACGTTTATTTTTTGAGTAGTTTTGAAAACATTTTTTGTTCCGCTGTCACGAACGAAATCAGAAACTCTATACTTTTTGCTGTATTTGTAAAAGTGAATTAAATATTGATAAGCGAGCACGCATTTTTACTCAATACACGTTCGAAAGTAAAGACAAATATTTAAGATTCAAGAGGAATTTCTGTGACATAAGGCAAGAATTTTAAAGTTAACAAGGCAAACGATGAAGATGCCAAAATATCTTGAATTTTACTCTACTTTGTTTCATTGTTTCATGTTTCCGTACAAAATAATAAGACACGTTAAACATGTACATAGAACTGTAACATAAGAGAAGAAAAATTAATATTTTACAAAAACCCCCAAAAAATAAAAAAGTAAAAAGTTGGAGCGTAAATACCTGGAAACAATATATTTTAAAATGCAACCAAGGAACATGCCATGTCCACCCGCAAGGGTTTAACTGTGAGAGGTGCACAGTCCGGAAATTAATATGCAAACATGACCTGCCTACAACATACAATAATATTTGATTTGTTTCGTAGCATGTGTCGTGGCGGTATAGAGAAATCATGTAGGTGTTGGCGGTTCGTGGAAAATAGTCGATGTATTGATCAAGTACCCATCGATCCAAATTCAGGTCCTTTCTGTTATTTATCAAATGTGGGTGGCATTAACAGAAAAAATATTTTTCCTCCTTGTTTGACTTACCCAAGACGCTTTTAAAAGCTTCATGATATGTATCACCTACAATCCAACGCGATACCGTGTATATATTAACGTTCTTATGATAACTATTTAATATTATAATTACAATGTCAACCAACCTAAAATGCACACTCATACATGCCTGCTGTTTCGCGAATGCACACATTAGCATATCGTTGGGGGTTTGTGAGGTTGAATGTACTAGCAAAATATACTGTTGCTCCTCATGTAAAGGTGATACATTTGAGTTGAATATCCAGCTAAAAATAGCTCTAAAAATGTTGATTTGAACTATGTACCTCGGAAATGACATTGACCCGCCGTTTCGTTCTCCGCCAATCTCCAATACAATTCTGCGTTGGAGATGAACAGCGCAGCAAATGTAGGTTTATGAAGTAGAATGTATGCGCTTCATTTTAATTTCAAAACAACATTAGTATTCATAGCCCTTTGTTTGACAGCATTGAGTGCTCAATTATTATTTTTATCAAATGACTATTGTAATGCAATTGTGCATTACTCATTAAAAAAATTTGTGTATCAAAACTGGTGTGAGTGTGAGTAAACGCTATCCACGGTGCTACGAAATCATTGCTAATTGCTTGGTTATTATTCTTATTTACGTGTATGAAATCTTCGTACAACTTTTCAACCTAATTTACATTAGCAGGCTTTTAATGCTGCATGCAACTAATACTTTTCGACAAAAAATTATGTTCTACAACAAAGTTTAATTAACAATTAGGAATCAATCTATTAATAACTGGAAATTACGTATAAATTAAAATCATTTTGAAATTAAATGCATTATGTGAATTGAAGATAATACATATTGCATAAAAGTATACACAATTTAATACATTATTTGCACATTTTATGATAAGCTACATTTACTGCGCCTTTCATATCATGTTGTTGATCGTCGGGCACAGAAACGCCAGTTTTAGTGTCTTCTACCAATGTTCAAAGTTCGGTTGATCCCTTTCTAAACGGCCCTTCTTCGCTCACAACTCAAAAATATTTTATCACTCTTATAAGTCTGACGAGAGTATATAGGTATATATATTATTGGAGTGGGAGGAGGTATGCTTTTTAACGGCCTCAAGTTTCTACTTATAACGCCAGCAGAGAAGGCGTGGAAGCATGCAAGCCTGTTTGGTTAGTTAGGTAGGTGTAGTATATGCAGCTTGATTCCTATTCTACTGTACAGCTCTCTTTCTACCTTTGGCTCGGAGAAAGCATGGCAGTTTTTCCAAAGTCGAGTCAAGTGAAAAAAGGGATCATGTACGATTTTTCATGGTAGAAAGATGTAAAAGATTATTTTCACTTTTTTTCCTTTCTCTTTCCCTCTGTTTTTCTTGTCTGTGCTCTACATTATACCACTTGACTGTCTACAGATATGTTCTTTTTTTGTGGCAGAATTTTATTGTTTGTTGCAAAAAACCGGTCACAGCAAAGAATCGGGGAAATGTATATATTTTTTGCGAAAAAGAAAGTTGAGCTCAAGTGGAAGATGTAGACGTGGCAGGGACACTGATGCGAAACTAAATTGATTTTTACGATCAGCTGATGATAAAGAGTTAGAAGAAAGGAATGAATGTTGATAGAGTGTAATATTTAACTCGCTTGTTCCCTTTATGTCAATGCCACAGTAGCAAAACGTTGGATGTTGCAACGGAAATCTTAAAAAAATATGTTCAAGATGCATTCCAGTGAATGTTGTATTGTCAACAGGCTACAATCTGCGACAAGTGTTTTCTTTTTTCGGAAAATATAATAACGAAATTGTAGTCTCTAGGATGCTTCAATTTCTAAGCATTGATATTTTGTGGAATATATACATATATAATTACTGTATGTTTACAACTGCATCTATACTGCATTTACAAAGCGAAATATAAATTCTTTCACTATGTATGCATCCCAAGAAAAAAAGTATTGTTATGGCTGCCTGTTACTACGGTTAAGAACATTGTTGTAGAAGTAGCAGTGAAAGTAATAATAATGTCATGAATGAGAGAGCACACAAAATGTTGGCCATGATTGCACACATAATTGGCCAGCTAACGAGACGTGAAGGTCGAATATGAGCTGCCTCGTTCCTTTCTATCGTCTCTCGTATAACGGAAAGGTTATGCAGTATACTGTAGTTTTTCAACATGCGCTCTCTAACTACGCCACCGTTAAGTATCCATGCGTAAAAATAAAAATATATTCACGTTAAGACCTGCAGTTTGGCTGCTTGGGAAAACGACCCCACAAAGTACATGTGAACACTTGACATTACTTTTATCAGTAATGATTTCTAAGTAAAAAAGGTTTACGTGGGGATAAGCAGGAATGGGGAATTTGTCAGGAATATGTTCACCGCGCAACATGATTTCTAGTTTTATATAAAAAAACCAGTAGTTGCATTACCGTCTACTTATATGCAAAGTAGGAGTTAATTAATCAGACATTAAATTTCTGCAATGAAACAACTTGTTTGTTCAGCATACTTTGCTTTTCTAATTAACAAATCTGTATTTGGTAAAGCTATACAATATTCATTTCTGAGCTTTGTGGTACGGTTTAATTTCCGTAATGAAAGCTAAATATTCTGTTGTAATTTCTATTCTGCTAAATCTTGTTATTTGTCTTATTAGTTATTGAAAAATTAGAATTATTTTAATTTGTTTTATTACGGTGTGAACATGATTAAATGTTGTGGTTGTATAATATTATGTTTGTGCGAATCGAATGATTGGAAATGTGTTATTATCCTTGTTAACTTGTTATATTTATAAATATGCAGTTATTTATGTACAATAATTTTTCCTATTATTTTGGTCTTGATATCATGGCCGTTTCATACTTTTATAGATGATTATTGGGACTCATTGCGGAAATTTGAAACAGGTAAGTGATAAGATACGTAAAAGTAAAGTACAATACAAATAATGATTAACGTGACATAAAAAATTATTACTACATTTACAGGGCACAGTGGTATCAATCAACTGGGCGGCGTATACGTCAATGGACGTCCCTTACCGGACTCCACTCGACAGAAAATCGTCGAGTTAGCCCATTCTGGAGCCCGACCTTGTGATATCTCTCGAATACTCCAAGTGTCAAACGGCTGTGTCTCCAAAATCCTTGGCAGGTAAGTAAATAAACCAAACATGTCCAATTTGTAAACTGAAAATGCGTTACATTCACGTTAAAGTAACAGGGTTTCTTTTTATTCTAACACCAACTTAATATTTAATCTCATTTCTGTATGAAAACCTGGAAATAAAGCAAGCTCAAGGGTTTCTTTGCAAGATCGCTTATGCATTTCTCTCTAATGGTGAACACAAGGATGAATAATGTTTTAAAGAATGTGCAATACCTGTTGAGCTATTTAAGTTACAAGCATATTATAAATAGATTTATTAATCTCGTTTACAATTTGTAAATTACAAATGCAATTATTGTATTTAACGATTTTCCGGGATAACTTAATTATTCACCCGTACTAAATTCCAAGCGTAAATATCTTTCTAGTCGCACGCCCGCATTCAAGAGAATGCTTTTATTCCAGATCAGGTTCCATTCATTCGTGCAGGAACTCATTGATAACCAGATTGATATTTTTCATTTGTGTTTTTCTGCTATCAAAAATGAAAGTTGCTACATAAGCAGTGAGACAAGATTGAGAGAGAGAGCCAGAAAAATAGAACTTTTTTCCTGTAAATCAAATCACACTAAAAATTCCTTTTTTCTCTGTTGAGATATTTCTTTCTCTCACTCTCTCTCACTAGCTCACCCACTCGCTTTTCCCCTTTTTTATCCAACCATCCATCCATTCTTAATACCCCGGCCAGCTGTTTAAATTCCCTTGCATTTAATGCTATTATATCTATCCACCAAAAGGACCAGAAAGAAAGAAACACGAGAACAAAAAAGTGTCATTGTTGGCGTTCAGTTGTTCGTCTTCATCACTATCATCCGCTCGCTCCTTACTCACTGCACTAGAGAGAGGAGCATTTCTATCATTGCATTGTTATTCTTTATTATCAATTCCATGTACGCATTTAATATAAGTACTAGTCGTAGTAAGCCTTCTATAAATAGAAGCCCAAGCTAATATCCCATATATTGATAACACTAACCGGCAGTGCTATCACCAAAATACTACGGCTCTCCGACTATCGTCACACAACTAGAATGCATTATAACTCAACAATAGTATTTTTCTTTTGTTAATCTGTCATCTCCTGGCAAAGTAGAAGCTACTGGGTAACTCCGCACCACATATGTGTTTTCTATCCTATCGACATGAGCTGCGCGTTGTGTACGTGTGTATTTTCTAAAATAAAATAAGTAGGCATGATAAAAAAGAATTCCAGGCGGAGAGCGAGACAGGGGGAGATGGGTCAGATGCGATAACCTCTCTCGCTCACTCCGTCAGAGCATTTTCACATCCACTCGAGCCTTTCATTAATCCCTTGTCGTCAAATGAAAAACCTAGGTTATGTTGATCATGAAGATGAAACAGCTTCTGAATAATAATAAAATAATACTACAGTGTATGGTAATGCAAATGCTGCCCGTTTGAAACATTTATTTTCACTCCCATCATCATCACCACAAACTTAACAAGAGACATGCCTCCTCTTTTACTAGTGCATGTTCACAATAAAAATGCATCATGAACCACGTATGTACAGTGTGGCTCCTCGTGGACTACCCCATAAGGATCGATTATTGTATGAAAACTAAGACACATATTCTTATGGGTG
>JAHZMV010005820.1:0-11171 GCA_027743765.1 Coecobrya sp. COE2
CAGTGTTTGGCTGCTAGCTCCTTTGAATCTGATATATGCTGCTAAAATAATTAGGGCAATGCTAACTCTATGCAATACAATTTTTTTGAATAACATTTTATCTTTTTCAAAATGGAAGTTAGGAAGCTCCATTTTGAGATGTTTAGAATTCCAGTGAAATGATACGCTTCCTGTACATTCGGCTACCTGGCAGACTTTATTAAAAAGCTTTAAGTGCTTAAACAACATTTTAAGTACAATGGATATGTTGAATTCGGTATGATTTTTTTGGACACGATATACCACGACTGGAAACAGAAATCCTGCAAAACCGGATTATTGTGCTTGTTTGAATTTTAAATATTCCTCTTTGGTTACATATTTTCTTCACTCCACGTTCCTGACATAAAATCCCTAACTATTTTGCAAGTGGCGAGAAGGACACTAAGCAAGTTTGAAGGCTGCTTTTTGACGAATGTTGTAAGATTTTTGATTACAGCTAGTGCATGCATTACTCTAAGAAATTAAAAATTTAAAAAATCTCTGTAGAGGATTTTACAATAGAAAGGCGTCGAAAAAAGTAATAATTAATGGGGTCGCATTGAAAGGTGTTGTTGATACATGCAAACTATGTGGGAAGATTTTTGTTATGCAAACAAGTTTTATACAAGTTAGTACAACTTATACCAATACAGTGTAAAACGTAGGCTTACTTTAATTCAAAATACTAGTTTTATTTATTTAATAAGTATTTACACCCTTGTTCACCTTTCACTACCATGCAATTTCTTATTTAAATATCTGCATTTTCAATGGATTATAAGCAGTGACATAAGTATTTACACGGAAATTGCTAGCAACCCAAATTTCAAAAAATACCTTTTTGGTGTAATGTTCATCCAATTGTTTGTTATTACTGTATTAAATTTGAGAGGAAATTCTGAAATAATAGTATTTGTAACTAGGCGGAAAACGTTTTAATTCATGCTTCAAGGTTTTGAATTAAGCACATTTAAATAAATAAGTGTTTAAAAAAAATTGGTTTGATAATGGATAGTATGTTACATATCTTCTGAGTGGCGTGTATACAAATATAGCGATATAATTGACGTTATTCGTTATGTAAACAGTAGAGTACTTAGAGATAAGATTCTAGGCATTCGATTACATGCGTCCTTCATATGTTTTAATATAACTATATACAAGCGACAAACTTGAAACATGTAAAATCTAGACTCCTTAGTTTGTTACGTAAAAATGATGCGGATAATTAAGACGGAGCCTTGTATAAGGAAGATTTCGTTTTGTGTACTCTGTAATTCTACTTAATTAAAATAAAATATAATAAGACTATTATATATTGGAACAAAAACTAAATAAGAGTTGATTTTGAGAAATAACTACTACAATATAACTTGTTTATTCCAAAGCTATCTGTTTAAGGATCTACAGTGGAATCTCTCTCATATTGCCCCCCAAGGGGAAGACAAAAAGGGGCAATATTAGAGAGGTGCAATATTAAAGAGAGTCCTTTAACATTGCGTAAATACATAAAGGGTAAGCCAAAGATAGGCAATAATAAGGAGGTGCAATACTATCGAAGGCAATATTAGAGAGATTCCATAGTATGTACAGTTTGTTACTATAATCAATTTACTAAAAACATTTATTAATATTATACAATGTTACGTAAGCTTTATAAAGAAATAGTAAACTAAGCAAAATTTAATAATTTTGCAACTATAATGTTTAATTCAATTCAGCAAATAACGTGTTACCAGGGTAAAATAAATTAATCAGTGCTAACACAACCAGTTCGCAGAGTTCTACTTGCTACTAAGAAGCAGTAAAAAATCTACAGTAAGGGCAATCAAGGCATCTTTTAGGTGTAATCTGATCCATAAATTTAATGATCCAGATTTAAACTTGATTTTGCCACAGCTCCGATAAAATTTCCATTGAAGAATGACTACTCATGTGGAAAAACTACAGTACCTTATTGCCTGTGAAGTAGTTTGAAATTTTCATGTAACTGTACAAATACTTTCATCATGCCTCTTATAGCTACAATGGTTATGGCAACTGAGTCTATAAATATTAATACAAATATTACCAAGGACGGAAGATTGTGCCAGGTAGTTTTTAGTTTAATTAACATGGGAGACTTAACAGCCTGCATTGTAATCGTCAGAAGTGTCAGATCGGTCATCATTATCTTTTGTTTTATTTCGTTCATCAGTATGCCTATGACTTGTGATTTCCTGTATTCTGTTGTCATTTGATAAACGGAAAACTGTCTTAAGAAATATGCTTTTTGAAACCTAAAAAACATTGTAAGAACATGCTTAACTTAATAAGGATATTCTGGTCCCAGGATCATCAATGCACATACAGACATGAGACTGTGATAGCATTTCCGTATACCAAAAGAACACATACAATGATTTCCCATGTACACCAGAATCTTAATTGAGCCATTAAATATGAAAAGGACGGCTTCCATTAGATGGTTCCCATATGAGCCACATTGCTGAAAGCATGCTGGAATTAGCATATAAACAGCAATTACCAGCGTACAAGTTGACAACGAACGAAAACCGAAGAATGTGGTTGTAATAAAATTAATAAATACTCACAAGTCATAATTGTCAGTCGGCGAATGCTAAACTAAGGAATGTAATCAAGGTCATTTTTCTTTTGTCTGAAAGATTTGCTTTGTCAACTTAATCAATATCAAGAAGGCCAAATACAAATACACAAAAGGTTGACGTGTTATTTCTGCAGGCGACAAACTGTGTTTGGCAAACGGAGTTAAATGCTACCGCAGCCCATACAAATATTAATTCAATAATATTCAAATTCACCATGCCATACAATGAACGTTAATGCCGGAAAGACACGAAATTCAGTCAGTCAAGGCAAAACGAGGGGCGATTGAGATTCTGGTACATTTTTTTCTTCATCGAATTGCCAGTAGTTTGGGGTATTGACTTCAATTCGCCTCAAAAATTTGCGTTGGTTCCTTTTTAAAACTTACAATTAGTTTTTTCATTACCGCATTTGTACGAATGGTATCTGTTGCACTTGCTACTGGCTCCTCTTTGGATGAGCAAACGATATGAAATGTTTTTCTATGACAATTAGATTTGATGAATATGTCATATCGTATCCACTAGTGTATATTAATATCTATATTTGGTTGATTGAAGGTACAAAACAAAATAATTACGTATATCTAATTTAAGAAACAGGTCAGTCCTACGAGATGTGCAATCTAGATAATCGCTACAGGTCAGCAGAAAGTAGGCCTATGTTTGTGAGTCTGTCTTCCTCTGTATATGAGAGCTCAAATACAAAGTAATTTTATTTGATCGAAGTAATTAAAAATACGTGTACTTCTCTCGTGACGTCCACATTAAACCATATCTTCTTTTGTAAGCTATTCTTATGAAGAATACATTTGCCAGTGACATTTTGTCCTCTGAAGGCCTCGTGTTTGCAGCTTGGGGTTTTGACTATAATATTTGACATTTCTGCTGACGCAATAAAATATTCCACTTTACAATGCCGTGTGTCAATTGATTATTAATTCTTCTTTTTAGAAGCCATGAAATTAATAATTCAGTGTATAATCTTGGAAGTGTAGATGATAAAATAAATTATTAATTTATTCAACGAAAATGTTAATTCGAATTTCTATTCGGCTTCACGCCGACGCAGTGAATCTTTGGAATATATTTTGCTTGTCATTTTATTATTATTTTATTATTTAAAGTTGATGGATATGATAAGCCCTGACATGGTACAACACATTGCACAAAAAATAATTGAAAGCCACCAATTCATATAAAATAAAATAACAAATATACTGCAAAGCATTTTATTTGAAAATTCTCCTTCTGCTATTCCCGTTATAATAATAAATCATGCATGGAATGGACACAAAGTTAGAAAACCGAAGCTTTATCGACATGTCACAAAACGAAAACGAATGTCATTTCATAGTTTGAAACTTGTGGTTAGAAACCACAAATTAATTTCTTCGACAGAACCGTTGCTTTCTTGGACTCTAGTAAACATAATATATCTTGATTATTGAATATTAGTATTCAATAATCAAGATAGTTTTATCAAGTAATTTCGATGATTTTGTGTCATGAATGATTTATTAAATTGATATCCTTAGTAAAATGGGGGATTCAATCGTTCATCTATGAGCCCAACTCATGCATGTAATATAAGTGTTAGATTTTATTACAATGTTACTAATTACTTACTTCTAATTGCCGAGCAGGAGCATTTGTACACTAAGAGAATTAGCAAAGTCAATGCACCTTACAGGAGTAAATCGATCAATAAAATTTAATGATCCAAATTTAACTTTGATTTCGCTGAAACTACGGTAAAATTTTCTTTGAAGAACAATGGCTCTTTGGCTCAAACTTGCGTCCAATGCTAATTGCTTTCGCAGCTGTTTGAAATTTTCTTCCGACTGCATAAATATTTGTGATAATCCGCCGATAACAACAATGGTAATGGCTAGCGAATCCAAATAAATAAATAAAAACATTGCATAAAGTGCAAGTGTATCATTTGCAATCGGTATTTTAATTAGCATGGGCAAAGTGACAGCCTGCATTATAATTGACCCAACCGTCACTCCAGTCATCATTAGCTTTTGTTGCATTTCGTTCATCAGTATCCCAAGCGCTTGCAGAGTTCGGTATTCTGTCGCCATTTGATATATTGAAAATTGTCCCAAGAGACATTTTTTCTGAAACCTGAAAAAATAACAAAGTTGTCAGAAGAACCAAAGGTTAAATTTTCCCGAAGAACGTAAATCAAAACTTACAACTCTAAATAATCTTTTATCGTCAGTGAGCCCAAAATCATAAATCCACATACGGAAAGGGAAGCACCGTTTGCCCCAAACGCCCACATCCAATGATTGGCCAGGAAAATCATCAGTTTTATTACGCCATTAAATAGAAAATACACAATTGGCCCTAGAGTGTTACCAAGTTCTCTACTTCTGTGAGAACAATTTGGAATAACCATGTAGCTAAAGATGGCCGACTTACAAGGTGAAAACCAGTGAAAAACGTAAAGAAATAGAAAAGGCAAAACTACAAATGTGGCGAATGCTACATATGCAAATACTAAACTAGTGAATGTAACCGCGCTCATTTTTTGGTTTTTTATACCGTCTGACTTTTTTAGGTTGTTGGATAAATCCACAAGGCCATTTACAAATAAGCATACTGCGGACCCATTATTTCTGCAAGCAATAAGATGGGTTTGGCAAACAAACATACATGTTAACACAACACCCATGAATATAAGTTCACTGATATGGTTCCTCTTAAATTCATGACTAGCGCCTGCAAACTTGCAATATGTTTGACAGGCAATTACTCCCATCAAACAACCGTGCAGAAGTATCTTTCGCCATAAAGTTTTATTTCGTGAAACATATTTATCGGCCAGTTCCATTTTACAGCGAATCGAATTCCAGCGGAATGTAACGCTTCCTATACATTCAGCTACCTGACAGGCTTTAGTAAACAGTCTAAAATGTTTATGCAACATTTTATTGCAAATAAAATTACAGAAGCTGCTTACAGAGATGAAATACAACGTGAAAAAATACAAAAAATGTTCTTAGTCCTTAGCCTATGAGCACAAACTGAAATACGCATTTAAATATGAAACATTGATTTATGAAATCCACGTGGCATAATCATTTTCTTACAAGCTAAAACCGGGTTCTAGACAATTTCTTATTTATATATGTGGCATATGAATTATGTTTATGCTAATAATTAAAGTTGACAATTTTAGTGGGTGTTTTCAGAGAAACTAGACATTACGATAAATGTATTAGAGTTATGATTTTCAACTCTCAAGATATCTTTGGTAAGCGTGGTTTGTAATAATATTTATTTTCCTAGTAGGTATGCAAATCCTATATATTAATACTAGATTTTACAGACTGTTGTCAAACTAAGAAATTATAAATACAGGGGAGAGGTAGAAATAAGTTTTAGTAAACAAGTTAAAATGTTGAGCATAAAACTAAGATGATTGTAGAGCTAAATAACCCTGTGTTTGGTACATTACTTGGTTATTATAACTTATCAGCACATTTATTTAGGTTGAAGTTAAAACATACTCTCAATTTTAGTTAAATCTATTCATCATGGAAATTACGTTGCAGTGTTTCTCAACTACCAATACTGAGTTCGAAGGAATTATTCCCAATTGTCTTTAGATATTGAACAAAAAATGTAGCAAATCTTCTTAAAATAATCGCCAAAGTAAAAATATATTGACAGATATTAGATAAAAATGAACAATATGAGTACGGGTTTATTTCGTAAGGTTCCATGCTATTTCCCCCCACACATTTCCCCCATCGACTTTTCCCCCGCTATATTTTCCCCATACGACTTTTCCCCACATCCAACGTGTTTTATATTCTCAGTTACAAACACTAGTCATCGTAAATTCCTTGCCGGTTGAATTCATCAACACACATGTAAGGCATCTGATAAGGATCGTTTGAACGAATACACTTGATTTGATTATACGCTGCAGTTGAAAACTCGAAACAAGCTAACAAAGTACGTATGATAATATGTAGCTTCGTTTATTTTCATTGAAGCCTTTTACAAGAAAATATTTCAAATTAGTTGAGGGGAAAAGTCGGGCGGGGGAAATTTCGTGGGAGGAAATTGTCGCTAGGGGAAAAGTCTTATGAAAACAAAGATTTTGATTTATTTTACCTTCAATACATATTATATGAAAATGTTTATTTCCAAAATTCAGACAGTCATAAGTTCCTGAAAATTACATGATGTTCACGACCTGAGCACGCCCTCTGAGTATTTCTTGGTAGGAGTACTGTGGATATCAGTATTCCAGCATTTGAATTTTCTCAGAGCTAAGTAATCTCTTGGCTTCAAACTAACCACGAAAGATAAGACCATCTTCTTCTTGATGGTGTATATAATACTTTGTTTTTATTTGACCATATTATCATGTTTTAGTATTAATTGTTGTCATTACTCATTCAATTTCTTCTTCGGTGCTTGATTTAAGATTATAATTAATCTACCATCTATTAATGGTGAAATTTTGGCTTGAATAATTTACAAAATGACGGCGTTTGAGATATTATTTTTGATGGGTGACGGTGAAAAATATACGCAGTTTAGGCGCTCGTTGAGTTTTTAATATTACTCAAGGTAATATTTGACCTTAACTAATTTGTTAATGATATTTTAGATGCTATGAAAACATTTTGATTTATAATCATCCGATATGATTTTAGTAAACACATATATTACTAAGTAATATTCAAAGCTTCATTGATAGGTTTCACTTAATAAAAGGGCTTCAAAATTAGCTTATAATTGATAGTCTCGTGTATAAAACATTGTTTTTGCCAATCAGAACGTATTTGGTAATTTTCCGTAATCAAAACAAATGAAGCAAAACAAAGTAACTTTTGAGTGGAGACTCAAAATCAGCCAACCAGCCGTGATAGAATTTTCTGAACGAGTTATATTGTAGCAATCTTTCTCAGTTTTGGGCATTTTAAAGCAGTATACTCATCGTATAAAAACGTGGATTTGATTTCCTATGGGTAAGTAAAGATGGAGGTTTAAAATATGTTATCCACAACTCCCCTACCCCCCTTCCCCGGGGGGTTAGGTTACCCCTGACCGATGTCCCTAACGCTTCCCCGCTTTTTTAAAGTTCTGGGTTATATAATTTTGGCCGCTCTTTCAAATGCAATCATAAAAAAGCGGGGAAGCGTTAGGGACATAGGTCAGGGGTAACCTATCCCCCCTTATGTCAAATTTAAAACCTCCATCCTTACTTGATCCAGATAAATTCAAACCACATTTGTAAAAGTGTGGATTTACTGCTTTAAAATGCCCAAAACTGAGAAAGATTGCTACAATTTAACTCGTTCAGAAAATTCTATCACGGCTGGTTGGCTGATTTTGAGTCTGGACTTCCTTTATGTCAATACATATAGTTGCTTTAATGGGTACGAATATTGAATGAAAATTCTTGTTTTTAATTTATGCACATAAGAGAGTTTTAGATTAGATATTTTAGATTAGTATAACTAATATCCCAATGTATTTACTTATTTATTCAACACACGCATAATTAATTACCAATCTTGATTACCAAATTATCCATAAAAATACCGATAAATATTTATTTAACTCCTGAATATGTATGCAAGCCAAAAATAATTAATACCCCAGCAATAGTAATTGTACCGTCAGGGAATTAGCAAAATCAAAACATCTTAAAGGTGTAAACTGATCAATAAAATTTAAAGATCCAAATTTAATTTTGATTTCACTGCAACTATTGTAAAACTTCCTTTGAGAGATGACGGCTCGTAGGCTTAAACCACAATCCCAACCTACCTGTTTTCGAAGCTTTATAAAAATTTGTTGCGATTTTACATAAATCAGAGCCATTAACCCCATCAACACAAAGGTGATTGCGATAGCATTCAAAAACATGACAAGAAATGTTGTAAAGATAACTAAGTTATCCATTGTGATCGGTATTTTGATTAGCATTGGAAAAGCGAAAGCCTGTGCAGTAATTGCTCCTATTGTTACTCCAGTCGTCATAAGCTTTTGCTGTATTTCATTCATCAGTACCCCGAGCACCTGCAATGTTCTGTATTCAGTTGTCATTTGAAATAAGGTATATTGTCCTTGAAGAGATTTTTCCAAAAATCTGAAGAGAAATACATAAATTTGTAAAACAAAAATATCGTGACATATTGACTAGATAAAAGTAAATTTGATCTTACAACTCCAGATACTGATAAAGTGTCAACGAGCCTAGAATCATCAGGCAACAAGCGGTAACAGCGCCAATGTTGAGACCAAATGCCCACATCCAATGATTGGCCATGAAGACAGGTACTTTAATGAAGACGTTAAATAAAAACACAGTAATCCGTACTAGATTACTTCCGGGCTGATCCGGATGGTAAAAGCATTCTGGAATCAGCATATAGCCAAAGATTGCTGGTTTGCATGGGCTAAACCAATGAAGAACATACAAAAATATGACAGGTATGACAACCAAACTAGCAATTACTCCGTAAGCAAATACTAAACTCATAAGTGTAGTAAAGCTCATTTTTCTATTCTTCAAAATTTTAGATTTTTTCAATTTGACTGAAAGATCAAAGAGACCGTTGACATATAGACAGACAGTTGCTGCACTGTTTCTACAAGCGATTAGGTGAGTTTGCCCAACCGACATGCATGTTAATACAAGACCCACAAATATTATTTCAGAAACGATACTTTTTTGTATTTCCTCTTGTGCATCCTTAAATTGCTGGTATGCAGCAAGTATAATCAGTGCCATGAGAACTCTATGTAGGCCAATTTTTTGACCTAACCGTACATCTTTTTCGACATAGGACTTTGGAATTTCCATTTTGCAATATTTTGAATTCCAGTGGAATGTTACACTTCCTGTGCTTTCCGCCAGCTGGCAACTTTTATTAAAAAGTTTTAAATGATTGTGCAACATTTTATTACTAATACGGTTATCTCAGAACTACTAATTATATCTGTCGATTTAGAACGGTATGAAATGTAGCAAAAATATTTTCGGTTTACGATAAAGTAAATAGTTCTTGTTATCGTCCTCTTTTCAATATTCGTGAAACTAATACTTCGCCCGCAAGCGATGAAATAAAACAGAGGAGTAAAGTTATACATCGGATCTCCTGTCCTTCTAACTCAGCAGCGTCATATACTTTTACAGCTATTACTAGTCAAAATAATGGTTGCATGTTTATTTCAGGCTTTTAATGGACAGAATATTTATTAATACTGTAATATTATATTGAAATTTTCACCTAACAAAGGCGTTTCAGAAATTATAGTAGTAAACCATCGTAAATAGTCTACCTGAATTTTATTCAGTATAATATAAAAATTTGGCGATTGATTTTTTACAAACAAGCGAAATATGTATGACATTTCACATAAACAACAAGTGAAAATTTACAGGCAAGGAGTTGACAAACGATTGGTGACAAGCGAAAAGCGTTAAACATTCCTGAGAATAATGAAAAGCTTTTGTCAAAAACATGTTACTAGTAGTGTTGCAGTCACCGAAGTTTATATCTGTCTCTGAGAGATGGCAATTAAAATTTAACCAACTATCTAACGCTGCTTTTTCGTTACTCGTTTCGTTACACAGTGTGTATACAATATATAGTCGACTGTGTTTGCTTTAAATTAACAGGTAAATTTGTCTAATGAATAGATAGAAAAATAGTGCTTATTTAAATATACGGACTCAAGTTTTGATATCATGTTACATACGAACGTTAGAATATTTGCACGGAAATTGTTTTCATAGCAATAAAATATTGATTTAATTTTTCTCAATTAATATTTTGTATTCACCTTTAATGGATTTGAGGATGATAGCGAAATCATGATGCCTTGAAAACATTGTGATATAAAATTTAGTGGATTTATTTAGTAGACAATAAAAAAATAAAAAGATGGGCTGGTATTTAAAATCAGCATTCGCGAATTTATGATTCAATAAAGCAGATGTATCAATTTAAGATGCTTGAGGAACATAAAAAAGGAGGGAAATTTATTACACGACATACACTAACCCGATCGGAAGGCAAAAGGGGTGATATCAAAAAGAGCTTCTAATCAAGATTAGTAATTATGTTTTGAAAGATATAGGTTTCTATAAATCAAGCCTTTAAAAGTTACATATACAAACAGTGTCCCGAATTCTAGCCAAACTTATATAATCGGCAAAATTTGTAACATATAAAAATCAGTAAAAATGATGAAGCTAGCGTAGAAACCTTTTTCTCTGTTCTTGTGTAGGCAAAATGAAAGTCATACGATGTTTTTCAGTAACTTTCCGTCCTTAATTAACCAGCCAATCCTAGAATTTAGCCAATTAAGGTTGAAATATTCTATACCGTGCTGAACGAAAAAAGAGTGTCGAGTTTAAGGATTTTAGAGCAGCTTCTCTGCTCGACCTTCAACTTCTTGCTAGCCACATTTTATTATACCAAGATTCTTGGAGCCATCAGCTACCAAGAATCGTTCATGTGCTTGGCGAGTGCATGCAAGCATGCTTGCCTCTCAAGC